>JAVTVY010011380.1:0-51609 GCA_036873755.1 Hanleya hanleyi
ACAAGATAATATAGGCTACTTTGTTCTAACAAAGTAACAGTTTCTTTCTAATGTGATATTTCATATTGGCACACCAAACCGCACCTCATGTGGATCAAATCATCACTAAACCGCACCAGGTCCTTCGGGACAAACAAAGTTGGGAAAAGAAGAAACTGACAAAAACATAAGGCATCTCTACGAAGACTAATTGTGCATTTTTATTCAATTTTCCGATGTTTCTAAGGTACAATGAAGTCCCGCTACATAAACAAATAAACGATATAAACAAGTTTAGACTGCATAACCTTCTAAACCGTCAGTGTAATACCCTCTGATTGTAGTGTGTAGAAAAACGCGGTGTACATGCGCATTCGCTCTGAATCGATTATGATTGACACAGGGAGCATGTACCTCCATACGAGAGAGATGGGAAATGCATACAGTATATATTGCAAATAATTAACAAGCTGTTTGCTAAATTATTTCACAAGAACACAGATCTTGATTAGCTGCGCCATGCTGAGCCCACGCCGTACCCTTGTCAGGCGGACAATGCTGATGGGTCGAGAGCCATGCACACAAAAGCTGCGTGCCTCGATTCAAACCCCAGTGCAATCAGAGTGTATCTGACAGCAGGAGATATACAATCTGACGACATGTGAATAGTATCAGTAGGCTTTGATTTCTTTGCCTTGTTGTCCGCAAGAAAATAATATTTCGTCATTTTGGCATAATAACCTAGATAAAATTTTCCAGTTTAAACGTTTTACTACTGATCAATATCCCAGTGCCCTAGAGTGGAAATATTTAGGGCTGATCACTGTGCAAATTTTGCGATGGGAACCACCTTAATAACAGTCCATTGCCCTTCTTTAATCACCTTTTACCCTACCTGACCGTTTTTGCTCCCATCTCCAGAACGACAAAGAATTGAGCTGAAACTCTGTGATTGTTCAGATTATCATACTGGAGTCATTTTGAGCCTATTTGCATGAGCTTCGAGCAGAGGATCATGGGTAAATTTAAAATGGAGGCCATGTGGGTGTACCAGAAAAGTGATATTTTCGCAAAAATTACACAAATATTCTGCATGTTGATTCAACGCAGTTCTATGCCTTTTACGAAAATAAACTGAAACCATATGTCTTCGTATCGCCAAAATACACCCTCTGGTTCGTTCCCCCTCCCTTCCCTCTCTCGTTAATCTTACCAGGCCCGAGGGGGGCAAAATGTTCCCCAAACAAACTTTCTGTGCTTTCTCCGGAACGACAATAAATGGAGAGCTGAAACTCCCGTGACTGGATAGGTTATCATATTGAGGTCATTTTGACTCTATTCGTATAACCTACCGGGCAGAGGATCATGGGCAAATTTAAAATGGCGATCATGTGGTGTACCAGAAAAGTAATGTTTTCCTCATAATTCTTCATTTTTTTTTGCCTTTCTGTTTAAAAAAGTTGGTAAACCCGGTTTTATTCCATGTCAGATTATTATTTACTAATTTATCATGCAGTTTTTGTGAAGAATAAAATATAAAAAATTCGAAAATTGTGACCGAAAAATCGTTCAAAAATGCTTTTTGAAAATGACGTCACAGTGGCGTCCTCATGGCGGCCATCTCAGATTTTACATTTTCTTGTAGACCATGACCCAACGATATAGTTTGGTAAGTTTCAGCCCTCTAGAAATAGCGATAGCGAAAATATGTAGTGGGTGGCACTTCCCCCCTCCCCCCCCAAGCTGCGGTACACCCTAAATCTCCCAGGTCAAATGGGGTTAAAGGGCGATGACCAGGCGTATCAACCATCACCCGTTTTCTGGTGGTGTATACAGAAAAAAAGTTGGCATATTCAGTTATCGTTCGGTTTATGTAATGCTCAACAACCGTTACTGTCCAAAAGGAATGTTGTTTCTATAGACCACCATAGCGGTCAATTCAATCTCTAAATAGGCATTATACAATAAATATTTAATAAATATATATATACATTTCTTTCCAGAACAGTTCTACGTATTTGCATATCAATCGTCTCATGAGAGACAGAGCACGGACATTACGTAACCCCTGATCCGATATACTTGTGCGGTTTACAACTGAATGAACTGAAGAACATCGCGGACAACGTAGATGAGTTAAAACATATTATTACTGATTGATCTTATTGAGATGTTTACTACATACTGGACATACAGGTATAACAAAGACGAATGTCTACATTATATATACATGTAATCGTATATACATATGATCAGGTGTTGTATATCCGACCTGTATATTCAGGTGTTAGGCAGGGTGAAGCCCGGTCTCCTCATCTGCTTCTCTTCATACAAATGGTTTACTTGAAGAAATAATTAAATGACGTTAATAGTAAAAAGATCTCTGTGTGAGCGCATGCTGATGATATAGCTATTTTCTCAGATAATAAAGATCCTCAGAAATTGTTGGATGTTAATTGTAAATGATTGGCACAAAAAGTGGAGATTTCATATTAATAGCAGTAAATCCAAAATTGCGCATTTTAGGATAAGTAGGGGCCTAGGAAACCAAGAAGTAAATACATATTTGTAATTGTAAACATAGTTATCGATTATACAGAAAATGAAAAACACCGCGGTGTTATATTTTATGAATATATGCAATTTAATATTGCTGCCAATCTGATTCAGCTGATTGACCCCTTGGAACATTGATAAGTAAAAGTTAAAAATATTTTGTTAGACGCCGATATCAATCATAATTCTTTATAATATTTTGAGACGTAATCTCAGACATTCGCAGATAATTTTACACAATAAAACTATTGACCGATGGTCAATCTCTATTTTAGATCAACCAAAATTGAGAACCTATGTAACGTTTAAGCAAGACTATAAAAATGAGAAATATCAAATTAATAATTTATCCAAATTTGAACGTTCTGCGGTAGCCATGTCTGCTGTGGAGTTATGTAATATTAACAGTACTGACGATGAAATTCATTTTATTTTCCTCTGTAAATTTTATGAAAGATTCAGCAAATCCTTCATCTGGTAACAAAGTAAATGTACTTTTTTTAGAAATTCATCATAAAGATATGTCATTTTATTACAGTATACTGTTGTAAACACAGAGATGAGCTGTATTTGCCTGTACCATGTAACATGTTTATGTTAATATTACAGTGATGATAAGCCTGTGTGGTCTGGGTAAAGTTATCATTCGTTTAGAATGCAATTTGTAATACTTGTACCTTCTTCTGTAAACATGGCAGTGTGACTAACGTCACAGGACCTACGAAGTAGGGTAGGCATTAGGACTCCGGCGCGCACTGAACTCTTGGAAATCCCCCCGCCCCAAGTTGAAATCCTGCCTATATTACGATGGGCGCGGCCGAAGTCAGAATCACCAGTGATTTTCAGCAAAAACCACCACTAATTTTCATCAAAAGTAGGTCAGCTCAGAACTTGCTGGTAACAGTCCCCTAATGCACCTCCATGCAAAAAAATCAATATTAACGGCTCTCATTATTTTGCCGACGAAAGGATTCGGATGGACTCACTCACTGACTGACTAACGGACATTTGCATATGGTAGCCTACTTCGTAGGAATAAAAGAACTAGACTGAACATGTAACTAACGAAATCAGTGTAGATTCATCCATAATTAAGTTTTTCAATAGGTACACACACCAGCATCGAACTTTTGACCAGCACGGGATACTGTGTGTTCGCGAGTTATTGTGTTCATTTGTTGTGTATTCACCAGTTATTGCGTGTTCACAGGTTATTGTGTGTTCACAGGTTATTGTGTGTTTATCGGTTATTGAATGTAAATGGGTTATTGGGTGGTCATGGGTTATTGTGTGTTGATGGGTTATTGGGTGTTCATGGCTTATTTTGTGTTAACTGATTGTTGTGTGTTCACGATACTTCAGTGTTGACGTGTCATTGTTCGTTAATGGGTTATTGTGTGTTCACGGGTTATTATGTTTGTGAGTTACTGTGTTTTCACGAGTTATTGTCTGTTCACGGGTTATTGTGTGTTCACGGGTTAGTGTGTGTTCACGAGTTATTGTGTGTACATGAAGGGGAGTGGGGGTGGTCTAATGTCACACTCAATGTCACTTCACTCATGGTGACAGCCAGTTTGGTTGCTGGAGGAAGTAAGTGAACCCGGAGAAACACCACCAGTTATTGCTTGCTCACAAGTTATTGTTCACGGGTTATTGTGTTCACAGCTTATTGTGTGTTCACAGGTTATTGCCTGTTCACCGGTTATTGCGTGATCATGGGTTATTGTGTGTTCACGGATTATTTTGTGTTCATCAGTTAATCTGTGTTCATCAGTTATTGTGTTAACGGGTTAGTGTGTTCACGGGTAATGGTGTGTTAGCGATAATTTGGGTTCCCGAGTTATTGTGTGTTCATGGGTTATTGTGTGTTCACAATTTTGTGTTAACAAGTTATTGTGTGTTCAAAGGTCATTGTGTGTTCTCGGGTTATCCTGTGTTCACGGGTTATTGTGTGGTCACGGGTTATTGTGTGTTGATTGGTTAATATGTGTTCATGGATTATTGTGCGTTAACGGGTTTTTGTGTGGTCGCGGTTTATTTTGTGTTCATGGGTTGTGAGTTCACGGGTTACTGTGAGTTCACGGGTTATTTTGTGTTCACGGGTTATTGTGTGTTCGCAGTTTAGTGTTGCTATGTCTACAATGTACTCTTTCTTCATCCATTGAACGAGGAACTGCACTCCATTGCAAGATGCAAAAGGAAAGACGTTTTTGAACCACCAACACGATGTTGATCCTGTGTACTAAACAACAAAGGTAAAATCTCCTCTAGCTGCTTTGAGTGTGATGGCAATTTTTTTAATACTGAACGAAAAATAATGCTGAGTTTCATGAAGAGAAATAACCTTTTATACTGTTTACGCTCCGTCTAAACTCACGTCGGACTTTGAACATTGGACTTTAGGTCTATTTTTTGCATTTTCGTATGTATTTCAGCATTTTGTTATATATGATCTTAAGACTCCTTGAACCCCAATAATATTTCGCTGTAATCTACGAAACATTTATTACTCGTTCAAGGTGTCCCATTTCAATATATTAAACAATCCATATTAAAATGTATGTGAAAATGCCATAAACGCGCACTATGCAAGGTCCATTTCTATGGATTTTCACTCTTATGCTTTTTTTTGTGTTCCTGTAGGTTTCTTATCTTTGAACAGCAACATGAACAGCGGTAGCATGTTTATGGTTTTCACCAGTATGTGTCTTATTTTGTTTCTTTAGATTCCATTTCTGTAAACAGCTATATGGATAGAGTGAACATTTGTATGGTTTTTCACCAGTATGTGTCATTTCATGTTCATTTAGGTTCCCTTTTCGTGAACAGCGGTATGGACGGAGTGAATATTTATATGGTTTTTCACCAGTATGTGTCTTTTCATGTTCATTTAGGTTCCCTTTTTGGTGAACAGCGGTATGGACAGAGTGAACATTTATATGGTTTTTCACCAGTATGTTTTCGTCCATGTCTCCTTAGGTGTACTTTTTGTGAACAGCTATATGGACAGTGAACATTTATATGGTTTTTCACCAGTATGTGCCCTTTCATGATCCTTCAGGTTTCCTTTCTGTGAACAGCTATATGGAGAGAGTGATCATTTATAAGGTTTTCCACCAGTATGTGTCCTTTCATGTATCTTTAGGCGCCCTTTCTGTGAACAGCTATATGGACAGAGTGAACAGTTATATGGGGTTTCACCCGTATGTGCCTTTTCATGTTCCTTCAGGTGCCCTTTCCGTGAACAGATATACGGATAGAGTGAACATTTATATGGTTTTTCACCAGTATGTGCCATTTCGTGTCGCTTTAGGTGCCCCTTCTGTGAACAGCTATATGGACAGAGTGAACATTTATATAGTCTTTCACAGGTGTGTGTCCTTTCATGTGTGTTTAGGTGCCCTTTCTGTGAACAGCTATATGGACAGAGGGAACACTTAAATGGTTTTTCACCAGTATGTGTCCTTTCATGACTCTTTAGGTTCGCTTTCAGTGAACAGCTATATGGACAGAGTGAACAGTTATATGGGGTTTCACCAGTATGTGTCCTTTCATGTATCTTTAGGCGCCCTTTCTCTGAACAGCTATATGGACAGAGTGAACATTTATATGGTTTTTCACCAGTATGTGCCATTTCATGTTGCTTTAGGTGCCCCTTCTGTGAACAGCTATATGGACAGAGTGAACATTTATATGGTTTTTCACCAGTATGTGCCATTTCATGTTCCTTTAGGTGCCCGTTCTGTGAACAGCTATATGGACAGAGTGAACATTTATATGGTTTTTCACCAGTATGTGCCCTTTCATGTTGCTTGAGGTTCCCTTTCTGTGAACAGCTATATGGACAGAGTGAACATTTATATGGTTTTTCAGCAGTATGTGCCATTTCATGTTGCTTTAGGTGCCCCTTCTGTGAACAGCTGTATGGACAGAGTGAACATTTATAAGGTTTTTCACTAGTGTGTGTCCTTTCATGTGTCTTTAGGTTCCCTTTCTGTGAACAGCTAAATGCACAGAGTGAACATTTATATGGTCTTTCACCAGCATGTGCCCTTTCATGTTCCTTTAGGTTCCCTATCTGTGAACAGCTGTATGGACAGAGTGAACATTTATAAGGTTTTTCACCAGTGTGTGTCCTTTCATGTGTCTTTAGGTTCCCTTTCTGTGAACAGCTAAATGGACAGAGTGAACATTTATATGGTCTTTCACCAGCATGTGCCCTTTCATGTTCCTTTAGGTTCCCTATCTGTGAACAGCTGTATGGACAGAGTGAACATTTATAAGGTTTTTTACCAGTGTGTGTCCTTTCATGTGTCTTTAGGTTCCCTTTCTGTGAACAGCTAAATGGACAGAGTGAACATTTATATGGTTTTTCACCAGTATGTGTCTTTTCATGTTCATTTAGACTCCCCTTGTGTGAAGAGCGGTATGGACAGAGTGAAAATTTAGATGGTTTTTCACCAGTATGTGTCCGTTCATGTTCTTTCAGGTGCCCTTTCCGAGAACAGCTATATGGACAGCGTGAACATTTATATGGTTTTTCACCAGTATGTGCCCTTTCATGTTCGCTCAGGAGCCCTTTCAGTGAACAGCTATATGGACAGAGTGAACATTTATATGGTTTTTCACCAGTATGTGCCCTTTCATGTTCCTTCAGGTTCCCTTTCTGAGAACAGCTATATGGACAGAGTGAACATTTATATGGTTTTTTTACCAGTATGTGCCCTTTCATGTTTCTTCAGGTGCCATCTCCGAGAACAGCTATATGGACAGAGTGAACACTTATACGGGTTTTCACCAGTATGTGTCCTTTCATGTTCCTTCAGGTACCCTTTCCGAGAACAGCTATACGGACAGAGTGTACATCTATATGGGTTTTCACCAGTATGTGCCCTCTCATGTTCGCTCAGGAGCCCTTTCCGTGAACAGCAATATGGACAGAGTGAACATTTATATGGCTTTTCACCAGTGTGTGCGCTTTCATGTTCCATTACTTGTCCCTTTTGTGAACAGCTAAATGGACAGAGTGAGCATTTGTATGGGTTTGCACCAGTATGTGTTCATTCATGTTCCTCTAGGTTTACTTTACATGAACAACCTTGTAGACATAGAGAGCATTTGTATGGCTTTTCACCAGTATGTGTCCTTTCATGTATCTTTAGGCGCCCTTTCTGTGAACAGCTATATGGACAGAGTGAACAGTTATATGGGGTTTCACCCGTATGTGCCTTTTCATGTTCCTTCAGGTGCCCTTTCCGTGAACAGATATACGGATAGAGTGAACATTTATATGGTTTTTCACCAGTATGTGCCATTTCGTGTCGCTTTAGGTGCCCCTTCTGTGAACAGCTATATGGACAGAGTGAACATTTATATAGTCTTTCACAGGTGTGTGTCCTTTCATGTGTGTTTAGGTGCCCTTTCTGTGAACAGCTATATGGACAGAGGGAACACTTAAATGGTTTTTCACCAGTATGTGTCCTTTCATGACTCTTTAGGTTCGCTTTCAGTGAACAGCTATATGGACAGAGTGAACAGTTATATGGGGTTTCACCAGTATGTGTCCTTTCATGTATCTTTAGGCGCCCTTTCTCTGAACAGCTATATGGACAGAGTGAACATTTATATGGTTTTTCACCAGTATGTGCCATTTCATGTTGCTTTAGGTGCCCCTTCTGTGAACAGCTATATGGACAGAGTGAACATTTATATGGTTTTTCACCAGTATGTGCCATTTCATGTTCCTTTAGGTGCCCGTTCTGTGAACAGCTATATGGACAGAGTGAACATTTATATGGTTTTTCACCAGTATGTGCCCTTTCATGTTGCTTTAGGTGCCCCTTCTGTGAACAGCTGTATGGACAGAGTGAACATTTATAAGGTTTTTCACTAGTGTGTGTCCTTTCATGTGTCTTTAGGTTCCCTTTCTGTGAACAGCTATATGGACAGAGTGAACATTTATATGGTTTTTCAGCAGTATGTGCCATTTCATGTTGCTTTAGGTGCCCCTTCTGTGAACAGCTGTATGGACAGAGTGAACATTTATAAGGTTTTTCACTAGTGTGTGTCCTTTCATGTGTCTTTAGGTTCCCTTTCTGTGAACAGCTAAATGCACAGAGTGAACATTTATATGGTCTTTCACCAGCATGTGCCCTTTCATGTTCCTTTAGGTTCCCTATCTGTGAACAGCTGTATGGACAGAGTGAACATTTATAAAGTTTTTCACCAGTGTGTGTCCTTTCATGTGTCTTTAGGTTCCCTTTCTGTGAACAGCTAAATGGACAGAGTGAACATTTATATGGTCTTTCACCAGCATGTGCCCTTTCATGTTCCTTTAGGTTCCCTATCTGTGAACAGCTGTATGGACAGAGTGAACATTTATAAGGTTTTTTACCAGTGTGTGTCCTTTCATGTGTCTTTAGGTTCCCTTTCTGTGAACAGCTAAATGGACAGAGTGAACATTTATATGGTTTTTCACCAGTATGTGTCTTTTCATGTTCATTTAGACTCCCCTTGTGTGAAGAGCGGTATGGACAGAGTGAAAATTTAGATGGTTTTTCACCAGTATGTGTCCGTTCATGTTCTTTCAGGTGCCCTTTCCGAGAACAGCTATATGGACAGCGTGAACATTTATATGGTTTTTCACCAGTATGTGCCCTTTCATGTTCGCTCAGGAGCCCTTTCAGTGAACAGCTATATGGACAGAGTGAACATTTATATGGTTTTTCACCAGTATGTGCCCTTTCATGTTCCTTCAGGTTCCCTTTCTGAGAACAGCTATATGGACAGAGTGAACATTTATATGGTTTTTTTACCAGTATGTGCCCTTTCATGTTTCTTCAGGTGCCATCTCCGAGAACAGCTATATGGACAGAGTGAACACTTATACGGGTTTTCACCAGTATGTGTCCTTTCATGTTCCTTCAGGTACCCTTTCCGAGAACAGCTATACGGACAGAGTGTACATCTATATGGGTTTTCACCAGTATGTGCCCTCTCATGTTCGCTCAGGAGCCCTTTCCGTGAACAGCAATATGGACAGAGTGAACATTTATATGGCTTTTCACCAGTGTGTGCGCTTTCATGTTCCATTACTTGTCCCTTTTGTGAACAGCTAAATGGACAGAGTGAGCATTTGTATGGGTTTGCACCAGTATGTGTTCATTCATGTTCCTCTAGGTTTACTTTACATGAACAACCTTGTAGACATAGAGAGCATTTGTATGGCTTTTCACCAGTATGTGTTCATTCATGTTTCCGTACGTCTCCTTTCTGTGAAAAGCTATTTAGTCAGAGTGAACATTTGTATGGCTTTTCACAAGTATGAATTCTTCCAGGTGTCGTTCTTCCTTTATTGTCCGTTTCTGGATCGCAAAATCTCAAAGATTCGTTGGCCAGTTTTGTCTTCTCTGCTGTCTTGACGTTTATCGTGTACATGACCGCAGGAAAAGGTCTATCAGAGAAAAAACATCGACACCTGTCTGCTCGTCTTCAGAACATTTCTTCACGAAGGACTAAATTAAATAGAAAACATCATCAGCCTTATTTTTATATCAACACTTGTTTCCACTTCAATACGGTCAGTTATTGAATACATCTTCGAAAATCTGTGTGCATAATTACATACATGCAGAGTTTTTTAATTTAATATCAACTTGTAGCATACTCCACCATGAGTCTTTAGAACAGTATCCAAAAACTGTTACATGTAATTAAACCCAGATCTTTCAGTTTTAAAAGATCTAGCTTTTGGCAGATCAAGGCCAAACGTCTGGCCAGTCTCACTGTCATGACTGTGCAGGGAGGGGGCAACAAGTGTACGGTATTGTATATATATAACACATCTCGAATATTTTATCTTGATTCGTCGAATCAATATTTTATCCTCTGGAACCGTGAAGATGTTCTATTAAGATTAAAAGAATTTAGATATATTGATCAATTCAAGGAGATGTGTCAAACCTATCATTCCCACGTAGTTGTGGCCTAAGCTTGACGTTGTAGACATACATCCCTAAATCGTGGAGATGATCTGTAATTGATCAGTACTCAGAACAAGGGAACGAGGGTGTTGATGCCAGATCTACATGTACATAAACGACAAGTAGAATGGGGAGCAACGTTTGTAGATCTGGTTTTAATCCAATCGGCAACTGTGTTTCAGGGCTTAGCGGAACTTGTTCACATGGATCATGTTCAACACAACCTTGTTGTTCTACCACCGCATACTGGGCTGTTGGTCCTGTCTTCAATGTTAGATACATTTGCAGAATGCCGGTACGTTATCCCATCATCTTGCACCAATGATCCTGTCGCTTGATGAAGAGGTTCCAGTTTTACTGTTAAGTCTCCCACTGTCCTCTCAATCAAGACAATTTAGTCCCGCTGAAATAAAAGCACAGCAAAATCAACAGGGGGTGGTGTAGCTATTTATTTGAAAGAATTTATTTCGTACAAACCCCCGAAAGATTTACAACACAGCCATTTAGACCTCGTTTGGGCCAAAGTGTCTCTCTCTGAGACAAAGCCTTTACTTATCGCCTGTACATACCGACCACCTGACAGTGCCGCTGACTATTTCTCCGACTCGCGTGACGCCCTTGATAGAGCCTCATCTGAGGACAAGGAAATCTTTGTACTAGGTGACCTCAACGCCAATATGTTTACAAACAATCCGCTGTCTCGGCAGATTACGGATGTAGACGAAGAATACAATCTTACGAGACTGATTACAGATCCAACAGAACATTCGTCAACCTGCATAATCCATTGACATGGTATTTACATCACACCCTGAAAAAGTGGTACAATCTGGTGTGATAAAATCGTCTTTAAGTGATCATTATATGCCTTTTTGTGTGAGGAAATCTCAATTGCCCAAGGTCCCCCCTAAGATAAAATGGGTTAGAAATTATAAACATTATGATCCTGTGATGTTTGTCGACGATTTATGGAAACAAGCTTGGACACTTGTTGAGGTTTTCTCGGACCCTCATGATAAATGGAGTGTATTTGAGTCTTTTTACGGACACTGCTAACCGACATGCTCCTATGATACGTAAGAAGGTTAAGGGTCTTGATCATCCTTGGATAACCGGGGAAATTAGGAAGAAGATAAGTCGTAGTAGAGATATGCTAAAACAGAAAGCTCACAAGAGAAATAACCCCGACTTGTATAATGATTACAAACAAATGAGGAATGAGGTTACTGCTGAATGTAAAACAGCAAGAGAATCATTTACTCAAACCTCCTTAATGAGAATATGGACAAACCTGACAAATTATGGAAGTCAATTCGTCAGATTTTACCCTCATCCACCTCACAATCCACCACAATGTTAGAGGATGATGAGGGAATTCGTAGAGATCCGCCCGCTATCAGCAACGCCTTCAACAGATTTATAGCTCAATCGGAGCTAAGCTGGCATCTAAATTTACAAATGGTGCTCAGGTCTTAAATCCTTATCCTGGTTTCAGCTCCGTATTTACTTTTAAGGAAATCCACACTGAGTATACGAACAAGAGCCCGAGGGGCTTCAATATACGCCCGTTTATCTGGAATTACACTGGTCTGAATTTCTAGATTGTTAATGGCCTTGATCCGAATTGGTAGCTACATGTAGCAATCCAGAGAAAGGTCTACGATTTTATGCTTCTGAGAATGTTACATATATCACATCTTATATTGAATGATAAACTAAAATGGGCTGAACTCTTGGTAACTAGGTGACCTTGAAACAAGAGTCGAGAGTTCACATATACCACACTGAAATCGACAATAGTCAAACACAAGAAAATAGTAGTTTTCTTTCAAATGGGTTCCTTTCAGGTGAGAAAATTTTCCATGAAGGTAGAAGGATGTGAACAAAGTGATGAAGTAAACCTTTGTTCTTGAGTTAATAAACAGATATAAAGTTCATAAAGGACCCTTCTCCCCATTAAATTAGTAAATGTATGGTTTTTATTTCACAACAATGTAAGTAAATGTAGCCATTTCTTACATGTATCAAACATGAGAGACAACTCCACAGGACAAATGCCATATACATGTAGGGGAGACAAGTCTGAATATTCCAACCTAACACATTTAGGCAGCTAAACTTGACTTTTGACAAATTGATCTCTCTTTGCAATGCGAGTAAGCTATACCCAAAGTTTGGTATCAATCCATACCTTGAAACCAGAGATACCGCATGGACCACTAATGTTAATGGATGAATGGACAGAATGCAACATCGCATTACATGATCTCGTCTTCAACAGGTATATGAAAATGTGACTTTTAATGATTTCTTGAGTTTGGGGTCACAGTGACCTTGATCTTTGACCCACATTTTGGTATGTAACACATCATGTCCCTCTAATGTATCTACTGGGACAAAAAAAGGTTATTTTTAATGATTTCAAATTTTTGAGTCACAGTGACCTTGACCTTTAATCTTGACCTACATTTTGGTACACGACACATTGTCTTCCCTCAATTTCTCAATCATCTTCACAAGTCCAGGTAAATCCTAAATCGTTGGAGAGGGTTTACCTTGGCATTTTTGGTCTTTCGAATGATTTCTTGAGATGACGCCTCCATTATACAATCTCGTACATTCCATCCACTGCGCTTGTTTTGAATAAGCATGTCAGCATCCCAAGCTTGCGGTTTTTGCTTTGACTTCCGATGTTGATTTCAACTTGACATCAAAGCAGCTGAGTCCACAATGAAATTCAATCTGTCATATCTCATACCTAGCAGCGGATTGGCCTAATCATCTGGCTTAGCACGTTCACTGATTGGGTTGATTTAGAGGAAACCTCTTGACCTCATTTAACCTCATTTATATCCAGAACTCATATGGGTAACTAACCAAGCCAGTGTATCGATCCTAACAGATCGATCGATACACTGGCTCGCGAGGATGTGTATCAATGGACACAAAAAATCATGATTTTTAACAATTTCATGATTTTGAGGGTCACAGTGACCTTGACATTCGGCCTTGACCTACATTTTGGTATGTGACACATCGTGTACCCCTCATGTATCTACTGACACAAAAAAAACAGTTATTTTTAATAATTTCCTGATTTTGGGGTCAGTGACCTTTGACCTTCGACCTTGACCTATATTTTTGTATGCGACACCTCGTTTCCCCCTATTGAATCCACGCACAAAAAATTGGAAATTTTTAATGATTTCCTGATTTTTCCGTGACACTGACCTTTGACCTCTGACCTCGACCTACATTTTGTATGCAACACATCGCTCCCCCCAAGGGCATCCACTCACCAAAAATTAGAACTTTAGATAGAAAACTGTCAATGATCAATGATTTCCTGATTTTAGGCAACAGTGTCCTTTGACCTCTGACCTTGATCTCATCGTCTTCACCTAGCGTATCCACTCACAAAAAATTGCAACTGCGGATAGAAAACGTTCACAGATATAGACCGGACACGAACACTTCAGTGATTTCCTGTTTTTTAGGCCAGTGACATTTGACCTCTGACCTTGACCTTCATTTTGATACGCGACACATCGTCTCCCCGTAGGGTATCCACTCACCAAAAATTGGAACTGTAGATAGAAAACTGTTCCAGATATAGACCGGACACGGGGGACGGACAGACGGATGGACGGACGGAAACCGCCATCACATAATACGTACGCCTTTTTGGCGGGCGTATAAAAATGAACTTCGGAAACTTAAGGCCTCTAAATGTACAGGTGTTGATATCATTAATTCTAAGTTATTACAGGATGTTTGCTGAAGTCGTTGCTGGTCCATTTACTGATATAATAAATGTTTCTCTACAATCAGGCATACTGCCAACTACACTGAAGGCGGCTAGAATATCACCATTATTCAAGGGAGGTAATTCGATGGATCCCTCCAACTACCGGCATATCTCAATTTTACCTGCTTGTATGAAAGTATTCGAGAAAGCTGTTCACTACCAATTATCTGCCTACTTAAGCAGACATTCCATATTATGCTACCAGCAATCAGGTTTCAGAAAAAAACACTCTACGGTCGAGTTACTGATGTCTTCGACTTCATTTTGAAGCACACGGACAAGGGTAAAATGGTGGAGGCAGTTTTCCTGCATTTAAAAAAGGCCTTTGACACGGTCGATTACGAAACTTTGCTATACAAACTTGAATGTCTAGGTGGACGTAATGCTGAATTACTTTGGTTCAAAAACTTTCTACAAGATAGAACACAATTTGTACAGTTTAGTGGGACCAAGTCGTACGAACTTGAAGTCACGTTTAGGGTCCCTCAGGGGTCTGTTCTTGGACCTCTGCTATTTGTATTGTTTATCAATGACCTCGCACAAAATATTTCTAGATCGAAAGTACTATTGCTTGCTGACGACACTGTGCTTTTGTTTCCATCGTCAGATTCTGCTGTTATATCCAAATGTCTCGAGTATGATATTCGAAGTGCTGCTAACTGGTTCTGTAAAAACAAACTTCATCTCAATTTATCAAAGTGTAAACATGGTAAATGGATGTTGTTTGTCACTCAACATTGTGTAAATAAAGCCAAAGACACAAATGTGTATATCGGTAATGATAAACTTGAGAAGGTTGAGGAATATAAGTACTTGGGTGTAATTTTCGATCCATGCCTTTCTTGGAGGTCTCACGTAGAGAACATTGCTAAAAAGATCAGACAGAGGCTAGGTGTGCTGCGAAGAGTCCATTGTTATATGGCTGTAAAGTTGTCAACTCAACTATACAATGTTTTAGTCATGCCTATTTTCGATTATTGCAATATTGTATATGGTACATGTGCAAAAACTTACCTTGATAAACTTTAAAAGCTACAGAACAGAGCTGAAAAAGTAATACTTGAAGTACCATATGACAGTTCCAATAGCACAGTTTTTACTGAGCTTAAATGGCTCGACTTGTCTGAAAGGTTTTATTTTCATAGAGCTATTTTAATGTACAAATGTATGAATGAGAATGACCCTGGCTATCTTACTAATCTGTTTCAATGTGTAACATGAGGCAGCACCTAAAAGGTGCAACAACCCCTCAGCCAGACAGTTTTAGTCAGTGTATATTGGTACACATTGAATGAAAAATACATATGTAAAAGCCTGAAAGAGTTGGTTGAATGCAGAAGATGCTTTAGCAGTGGCTTGTAAAAGATTAAAATATGATAAAATCAGTGTGGGATGTTGGATGCATTGAAGGTTTATAATAAATATTTTGACATAGCGCGTGCGAAAAATATGGCAGAAGAACAGAAATATTCTGAACAAAAACAAAAGGCTTCAAGCCATTTTGGCTTTGAACCCTAATAATAATCTAAACAATAATAAAAGTCTTTGATAGCAATATCTGTATGAATCCCTGTCTACCTGTTGATTGTCTGTCTCTTTCCATCTGTGATCAAGCAGAGGATGAGGATGGGTGGATGGCAATCTAAACAGCCTTGTGATACGAATAATATGTTTCATGGACATCAAATTGTATATCTGTGAGTTTGAAATCGGTGAAAATCTGGTCAATGGTTGTCCCAAGATCTGTGGTTGGGGTGTGGATGAAGGGAAAGAGCCCATGCTCTTGGAAGAAGTCGTTTATCTTGGTTGTTTCAGCTGAGTCGACAGCAAAGTCATTGTTGAAGTCTCCAAGTATGACAACATTAGTCGCTGAACAGTGGCTCCTTAGTGATGTAGAAAGTCCGCCCAATCAGAGAAACCAGTTGTCATTCATCGTAAGTTTCTTGATGCACTGATGATGTATATCAAATTTTATATCGAGCACTTGAACGGTATCAGAGAAACCAGTTCTGTCATTCATCGTCAGTTTCTTGATGCACTGATGATGTATATCAAATTTTACATCGAGCACTTGAACGGTATCAGAGAGAGATCATTAATGATTTTGCATAAATTAAAGATGGCCGCCTATCCTTCCGGTCATTCAGAGGAACTGATCTTCATTGCGAGTGTCTTGATACATCGATGCTGTATACCAAGTTTCATATAGAACACTTAAATGGTATCCGAGATATATATCATTAAAGATTTTGCATCAATTAAAGATGGCCACCAAGATTTCCACCCAATCAGAGAAACCAGTTCTGTCATTCATCACAAGTCTCTTGCTGCATCGATGATGTTTACCAAATTTTATATCGAGCACTTAAACGGTATCAGAGAAACCAGTTCTGTCATTCATCGTAAGTTTCTTGATGCACTGATGATGTATATCAAATTTTACATCGAGCACTTGAACGGTATCAGAGAGAGATCATTAATGATTTTGCATAAATTAAAGATGGCCGCCTATCCTTCCGGTCATTCAGAGGAACTGATCTTCATTGCGAGTGTCTTGATACATCGATGCTGTATACCAAGTTTCATATAGAACACTTAAATGGTATCCGAGATATATATCATTAAAGATTTTGCATAAATTAAAGATGGCCACCAAGATTTCCACCCAATCAGAGAAACCAGTTCTGTCATTCATCACAAGTCTCTTGCTGCATCGATGATGTTTACCAAATTTTATATCGAGCACTTAAACGGTATCAGAGAAACCAGTTCTGCCATTCATCGTAAGTTTCTTGATGCACTGATGATGTATATCAAATTTAACATCGAGCACTTGAACGGTATCAGAGAGATCATTAATGATTTTGCATCAATTAAAGATGGCCGCCTAGCCTTCCAGTCATTCAGAGAAACTGATCTTCATTGCGAGTGTCTTGATACATCGATGCTGTATACCAAGTTTTATATAGAACACTTAAAATGGTATCCGAGATATATATCATTAAAGATTTTGCATAAATTAAAGATGGCCACCAAGATTTCCACAAAATCAGAGAAACCAGTTCTGTCATTCATCATAAACTGTCTCTTGCTGCATCAATGATGTTTACCAAATTTTATATCGAGCACTTAAACGGTATCAGAGATAGAGATCATTAATGATTTTGCATAAATTAAAAATGGCCGGCCATCCTTTCCGCTCCCAGAAGAACTGATGTGGTTATTCAGTGCAAGTCAAGTCTCTTGATACATCGATGCTGTATACCAAGTTTCGTATAGAACACTTCAATGGTATCAAGAAATACATCATTAAAGATTCTGCATCAATTAAAGATGGCCGCCAAGGCTTTCACCTAATCAGGAAAACTGGTTTGGTCATTCCTTCAAAGTTTCTTGATGTATCGATAATCTCTAAAAAGTTTCACACTGAACAGCAAAATGGTTTCCGAGATACACAAGATTCATAGTTTCGCATAAATTAAAGATGGCCGCCAAAGTTTCCACCCAATCGGGTCCAGATTCAATAGGGTTCTGGGTAATGAGCATATGGATGTGCACGGCAAGTTTGGTGTGCCTAGGGTAAGTCGTTCTAAAGAAAGCTTGGCAACGAGAAGTTTCGTATAGAACACTTCAATGGTATCAAAGAAATACATCATTAAGGTTGCCCTCCACAGTTTCGTAGTAATGGCCCCTCTCTAATTTCATAATACGATAGACTGCCCTTGTTCTGCTACATCATAATTCTTCTTGTCTCCTTAATAGCTTATATCTATAATGCCATCCTATTCAGCATTATCAACGCTGCAAACGAGTACGTACAAATCGAGAGCTGGCTTCGTCTACACGCTGATCGGGATCATGGAGTAAAGTTTGTCCTGCCTCAGTTATGCCCCTTGGATGTGCCTAAAAATCGGGACTCATTTACGGGAAGAAAATCTGACAAAAAACGGTTAGGTTGACACCCACTTTTGTTTGCCTTTTTAAGCTGAGACCGGACCAGAGAACGTGTGTAAGAAGTTTAATTAAAATCGCTCTTACAGATTTTTCTGGAAATTGAGCCGAATTTGACCATTTTTCGACATTTTTAAGGGTTTTTCTAGGCAAAATGAAGCAAGCATGGAGAAGAATGTTCGAGTTTAAATTTTCTATAACATAGCAGTGGTATATCTTAAAATAATAGTTTCATCGTGCTCTTTCAGAAAATATATACATATAAGTGATTTGGGTTGAAGGTTTTACGACAACTGGTGGCCGAAAAACGGACCCATAGTCTATTCCATGCCGAATGAAAGAATCTCTGGAGTGCACCCTTTAAG
Organism: Hanleya hanleyi; assembly: GCA_036873755.1. Taxonomy (NCBI): domain Eukaryota; kingdom Metazoa; phylum Mollusca; class Polyplacophora; order Lepidopleurida; family Hanleyidae; genus Hanleya; species Hanleya hanleyi. The sequence continues at coordinate 18,642 of JAVTVY010011380.1, forward strand.
GCATAATAGTGGAGTCTATGCATTATCTTAATGTAGACTCCGTTACGGAGCGGATATGTATCATTACGCCAGATTGTTTAATTTTGACTGCCTAGTTACACCTGAAACGCTATTTTCGGAAGCAGGTGGAAAGAAGACCAGGAGTTCGATTAAAATAATCCACAGTGTGTCCATTAGTATAATATTGAGGTTATTGCATACTGTATTCCATACAGGAGTTATCTCCCCCTGGAATGAGATTTCGGTAGATATTATGGCAGAACTAGGTCATATCAAAATGATATCAATTTGCCAGTGTAAATTTTCTTTACAAGAGAACCAATTTACAGTCCATAAAGGATGGAATAGATGTATATTATTATGGTTTTACGAATTATTTTTCAAGTTCCTGAAGTATTTCCCATGTTTCTGGGAGGAAATTCAGTAGAAAATTACCAATAATTTGACTTGGTTCCATCTCTTATTTGCATTTTCCCGTGTTTCTGCTATCATTGGAAAGCGGAAAAGCAACCACGGCCTTCATATTGCCGAATGGATGCACATTATTAAGAAGAAATAGGTTAATTTTGAGTTTTGTTCTCGAAAATCCTGCTAGAATTGGCAAAAGCGATCAAAGCAAAGATGGGGTAGGGGGAAAGTTATCGGTCGGATTTCCCACAATAGTATGTATAACTGGCAAGTGTTGTATACCGCCATACTCGCAAACACTCTGAGATTACGATAAATGTGAACAATTAATTTCGTAAAAAACATCCTGCCCCTTAAGGTTGCCCTCCATAGTTTCGTAGTAATGGCCCCTCTCTAATTTCATAATACGATAGACTGCCCTTGTTCTGCTACATCATAATTCTTCTTGTCTCCTTAATAGCTTATATCTATAATGCCATCCTATTCAGCATTATCAACGCTGCAAACGAGTACGTACAAATCGAGGGCTGGCTTCGTCTACACGCTGGTCGGGATCATGGAGTAAAGTTTGTCTTGCCTCAGTTATGCCCCTTGGGTGTGGCTAAAAATCGGGACTCATTTACGGGAAGAAAATCTGACAAAAAACGGTTAGGTTGACACCCACTTTTGTTTGCCTTTTTAAGCTGAGACCGGACCAGAGAACGTGTGTAAGAAGTTTAATTAAAATCGCTCTTACAGATTTTTCTGGAAATTGAGCCGAATTTGACCATTTTTCGACATTTTTAAGGGTTTTTCTAGGAAAAATGAAGCAAGCATGGAGAAGAATGTTCGAGTTTAAATTTTCTATAACATAGCAGTGGTATATCTTAAAATAATAGTTTCATCGTGCTCTTTCAGAAAATATATACATATAAGTGATTTGGGTTGAAGGTTTTACGACAACTGGTGGCCGAAAAACGGACCCATAGTCTATTCCATGCCGAATGAAAGAATCTCTGGAGTGCACCCTAAAGATTCTGCATAAATTAAAGATGGCCACCAAGGCTTTCACCTAATCAGGAAAACTGGTTTGGTCATTCCTTCAAAGTTTCTTGATGTATCGATAATCTCTACAAAGTTTCACACTGAACAGCAAAATGGTTTCCGAGATACACAAGATTCATGGTTTCGCATAAATTAAAGATGGCCGCCAAAGTTTCCACCCAATCGGGTTCAGATTCAGTAGGGTTCTGGGTCATGAGCATATGGATGTGCACGGCAAGTTTGGGTGTGCCTAGGGTAAGTCGTTCTAAAGAAAGCTTGGTAACGAGAAAGCTGTGATGGTTTCGCATAAATTAAAGATGGCCGAAAAAGTTTCCAACCAATCGGGTCCAGATTCAATAGGCTTGTGGTTGACCACCCAACAATTCTGTATACCAAATTGAAGTCTCTAGAAGCACCAGTTCGGTTTCTAGATCGATCACAAGAATTGTTGACGACCGGACGACCGGACGTACATGCCAACGACAAGACCCCGCAGCCTAATAGGCTGAGGGGTAAAAACTGGGTATAGAACGAGAGCTGCTGCCAAGAATCTTTTAACTATTCCTAAATTTGATTTGCAAACTGGTCAGAGATCTTTTAAGTTCAGAGGTTTTAAAATATGGAACAATTTAGAAGATAGTATTAGGAGCAATGCCAGTTTAAATATTTTAAAAAATCATTCAATGAGAGATATTTTAAGAAAGAGAACATAATTTTATAATAATCTTATACATGTACTAGTCTGTAATTCTGTGATATTGTTATTTCTTTTAGTTTATGTCATTTTTACCGTTTATATGTACCCCACTGTATTGTTTACCTGTCAGGGCCTCTTTGCAAACCAGTCTTGTACTGAAAGGGCTACCCTGGTAAAATAAACGAATTTTGACATTCGACATTTGACAATCATCTTGTAACTTAAGAACAATGTCGTCGAAAACTATAGAGCCTTAAAGATGGTAAAAAGGTATATGGCAGAACAGAATTTATAATACAACAACAAAAAATATCTAGCTCCCCGATATTTTGTTCTTTTTTAACCACAACAATTTTTTGTCAATTTATTCTTCTTTCTTTTCCTGGGCTGTCACAAGGTTCTCTCAAAATATTTTTCTTTTTCTTAAATCACTCAAAGAAATGTAGTCATATAAAAATATCGTTAACAATCTGAACTCGGCCAATAAAATATAGAATGACTATGGCATTTAACGGGTTGTAAACAGGTCAAATATACTTCTCTACCCTGACAAAATGTTTCTGTCTCATTCCTGCAGTGCAAGTACACATAATAGCACTTAGTCATATCACTATCTTCCTATCACATTCAAATTATGTTGAAAATGACAGAAGTGCAAGAAAACGCTTCAATGCGCATGCACTGCTAATAACACGAAGACGTATCGATATGTCATAAATAAGAAGGCGTCATCAGCTAGTGGGCGGGGACTAACACACCTTGTCAAGCTCCATCTCGGTTACCACAGCAGCTGATGACGCCTTCTTATTTACGACATATCGTAACGTGTTCATGTTATTAGTGGTTCATGCGCATTGGAGCATTTATTGCACTTCTATCATTTTCAACATTTGAACGTGATACGGAGATACATGTAGTGACATGACTTGGTGCTATTTACGTGTACTTGCAATGCAAGAATTCGGTTAGATACAATGACGTCACTGGGGAATTTTCCTCACTCTGAAAAGCTTCATTTTAACTCTGAAGTAAATGGAAAAAACTTCCAAAAAGTATAGTTCAGTATCCATTTTAGCATGATAATTTGAAGAGATTTACTATCTTTCCCTTCGCCAAGTTGTAGAAATCTATCTCAAGTTTGAGCTAAGATTTTTAGTGAAGACCTGCTACGCCCCATTGAGGTCTAGATTAAAAATCCCCCATTTGCGCGGGTGGCAATTACGGCACCGTAATTGACAGAACAGCCGATCTTTTGTTTAGAACCGCTGTTACTTCCGTTGTATCTAAGAGAATGAGTCAGATACTCTGTGTCGGGGGAGAGAAGTATATTTGACCTGTTCACAACCCGTTAAATGCCAGTCATTATACATGTTTGGCCAAAAACAAAAAGAACGCTAATGAATATTTGTCCTAGTAACATTGTGCAACTCAGTTGTGGGTACATACAATGAGTTGCATATATGTGGTTAAGGGTCTGATGATATGATATCATTACGAACCGTCATAGCTGTAACAACAACAATTATTCAATACAAACACAATTAGACTCCTCCAGCCGATGTTTTCAGCAAGCTAATGATAAATCTATTAACACTCTGAAACATGCGTTGGGAGAAAAGTGAGGTCTACCTCAACTCAACCTAGACTTCACAAATCTTGTTGTTGTTGTTCTTCATCTGTAAATCCACCGTCACCGATGGGTATTATTAGTCCTGTAGTGGTGCTGTATACAAAAAATCACGAGGCGCTATATCCCCAAATGCTTTCTGTTCTCTTAAACTTGAGACATTAGGCAGTTGGCGGTGCTCATTCCCGCGATAAATATTGTAATAATACCTTGACCGAAATTTAGAGTTGAACAATCTGCACAAATTTGATAGTACTCGCCGCAACGGATATACATTTCGCGCGCTAAACAGTTGCCGAAACGAAAATCAAACCCTATAACTGGAGTGGACACGGCTGCCAAAGATATTAAGTGTACTGGAGCTTATCTTTCATCATTCATTCGGGAATCGTTTACATCGAAAGGGGATGCAAATTCTCAAGAGGTCTCGAAAGAAAGGCAAGTTTAAAAAGAAAATTAATAACCTGTTGTTTTGTTTTTTTTCTCGTTCAGTTATGCCACAAGCCTTTCCGACCCCTTTCCCTTCATCATTCTGCTGTTTGGAAAGTCCTATTTGAGTGATTTGAAATTCATCGAGCGGGCAAATCAGAAGCTGTTTTGAACACTACATCATACTGCGTGTTCCACTCGCGAATACTCGACTGCTTATACTTACTGTAGACCCTGTTATGAAGGGCCGTTCACGCCATAATTCGTCAACCATTTACGCGTTGAACACAAGAACGACGTGCTAAACTTGATAACAAACCAATCATGATTCTGTATTTTCACCGCCAGTGTTCAAACTAGTTCATTTTACGCGTAAAGTAAGGACACCCACTTTTAACGTTTAACTCTAGACACAACGCAATTTACGTTCAACTCCCCGACGTGTAGCTTCAACTTCATGTAATGTTCCTGTAGGTCGTCACAATCTTACGATACATGGGTCGTTCGCGCCATCAATAGCCAACAATTTACGCGTCATATAAGTGTAGTAGTCACCCGGAATGATTAACTCGGATAACCGTTTTTAAGTCCGATATAGCCGTTTATTCGTCTGAGTAAAAACCCTAAAAATATACAAATTCACATGTTCAGACAAAACCAAATTATGCACTGTCACAAATACAATATAATACATGCTCCAATCTTTCATGTATTATGTACATGCTTGTAAATGGATATAAAATATAGCGCAACCGTTCTATAACATCACAAATATAGACTTGCGCTCCAAAACGTATTTACTGCATATTAATTGGTTAAAAGCACTGTACACAAATTTAAACATGTGAACATACGAACGCACGGACAAGCCTGCGATAAACGACACTTACCCTATCAGTGTGACAGGGGTTAACTCGATCCACAAGAAGCCGTACAAGGCAACATACACACTGAAGGGCCTGTATAAAACAAGTACAATTCAATCAAATTGACAGCAACGAATATTGTCCGGCTAAGTCATACTTTATACACACGATATAGTGGAATGCAACATCGTACACGAATTACTATGAAAGCAATAGAATAGGAAACAATTACAAATGCTTAATTTATATGGCATATATATACATCGGATTAATGCATTTACTATGTCTGCCGTAAATCGGACCCAGAAGTGAATGAATAACCCACCATTTCCACAATCCAAAGAAACAATTCTACGATCTCTAAATCCCAGAATCCAGGACTACGTAAAGCCAGCTAATGGATATATCTCATTCATTTACTTTACGAGATAGATTACAATTTACGTTTCGATACATATATACATACATTAACAAATGACTAAATGAACAAATGGACTTACCTGTCGGACGCACGCCAGAGATACCAAATACCAGGTACGTATGTCTACAATCAGCTCGTTTCAGCAAACAGTAAGTATAACATAGATACAGTGTAACACAGCAGCGTGCCCTTCCGACGAGAGAAATGATATACTCTGCCCAATAGGCCAAAACAGGGTAAAATATATACCAGTAAGTTGGCGCCGACAGTCTGTCCTGAGACGGCACTCAGGTCTCATAAACAAAGGAAATATAAAAACAATGCCACGGAATACTCACATCAGCGCCGTGAACTCCTGAAAGTCGAATTACATGAAATTAACAAGGTAAGTTAAAACACTAAAACGGCGCGAAATCAACGTGAGGGTCCAAACCAATGCGCTCGCATGTCGTACCGAGGGTCTGAACCAATGCACCCACATGTAATACAATCCCGAACAATACAATAAACAATATATAAAATGTAACACGGCCACATAAGAATGACGTGCTAAATTTTACAACACAAACTTGATGACCAACCAATAATAATTCTTTATTCTTACCGCCAATATTCAAACTAGTTTATTTTACGCGTCAAATAAAGAAATCCACCTTTAACGTGTAGCTTTAGAAACAACGTACTCGAGCAATCGTTCAATTTTCACAGGTATTTCGGAGATTTTTAACGAAGCGGCGAATAATAACACAATAAACACTTGCAAGTCTTCTGCGCTTGAAAAATCTGAAGATGCTACAAACTGTTCCAGCTACCTTTTCAGTAAAGATTTACACAGGAGAAGTCAACCTATCACTAATAAATATAGGCATATAGGCAACTAAAGACCTAACAACAGTATATGATAACTAAGAGCTCTACTCTGTGAATGACATACCGTTATACACTATGACTGCAAACACAAACTAATGAAGTAAAATAATACAGGAGAAAGACTCGACCTGCCAGAGTATTAAATATATACCCGAGTCCTAACTACATTATACTAAAGCAATGCCTATTCTAGGAATGACTTATACAGTTGAATCTATGTAACTGATCCTGTATTAAACCTAAAACATTCCTTCGTTATATTTCTATGTCCCATCTAAAAAGACAAAAAAAAAAGCGCCGACCCCTGACGATGGAATTGCGTTGGTATTAACAGAAAAAAATAATTTCGAAACACCTGTCCATAGCCACTATGGCCTAGTATCTCTGAAGTACTGCTGTGTACATCTAATTATTTACACATGTACTGTGAACTACTTAATATATACACTGGGTTGATAAACACGTACATATGATAGATTGTGTACAGAGTCAGATCGGAAAAAGAACAAAGAGTTGTATTCATGGACAGTCTCCATATCCACCTTACCCGAAGATATATTGTGGCATTCTAACTCAAGGAGTAAAAACTGTATTTAGTGAGGAGGAGGTGTCTCTTCCCAGGTCTGTGCAGACGTCGAAGGATCCTAGGCCTGGAAGAGCAAGATTATGATGAAAATAATTAAATTAAATTGGTCAGTCTGTTAATCCTCGATATCGACGGATATCTTCCCGATCGCTAAAGACCAGAAATAAATATCTGAAAGCCAGTGGTAACCATATCATATCGTTTTGTTGCTGTTGTTATTTCGCTGATTGATATTTCCGAGACCTGTCGCCTTTACATTTCGGTTGTACGTTTTTCAGCTTTGATGTTTCAAACATCATTAAAATGAAACGGAAACGCAGGTGAACATGTCACAACCCTCAAATAGCTGTATCCTTACGTCTATGAGACATGTTTTCAAGGAAAAACAGGGTGAAACATGCAGCATTATGAACATCTCACATGTTACCCATCTCAAAATGAAACGTTAAACATGTAAATGATACCCGAAGTGATAGGGTTGGTATGTTAGCCTTAATTGCCTAGCAAACAATCAAGAATGGACCATGCGAAATGAATTCCACTCTCTAAATAATGTGCTCGGAGAAATGAGCGCTTTGCTCAGCGCATATCAGTTATTTGTTCATACAGCACAAGTTTATACCTGGACGTGTTTAGGTTTTGAACACATTTCTTTAGACCAATGTCAACATGTTCAAGTTTCAACACATCAATATCAACATTGACATGGATGTGTTAAAACCTGAACACATTGACATTGATGTGTTAAACATGCAACATGCATCAGCGTTAACAGGTCGTGTTTTCGTCAGTTTGTTAAAAGGCAAGTGCCATTATTTTAAGATTTCAACACGTCAGTCTTATGACGTTCCAGTTTTAACACATCAATGTCAACATTTTCAGGTTTTAACATATCAATGTCAGCATGTTGTAGTTTTACCATATCAATGCCAGCATGGTGTAGTTTTAACACATCAATGCCAGCATGTTGTAGTTTCAACACATCAATGCCAGCATGTTGTAGTTTTAACAAATCAATGTCAGCATGTTGTAGTTTTAACATGGTCAGGATGGAATAGAATATCATATTGAATGAGCAACATTCGAGCGTTGATGGAATATGTATGAAGCAAACAGGTCTTCATATGGCGGTGATTTCACAGAAATTCTGTCAAGCGGTATTCCGATGTCACGTGATCATATTCAAAACCATTATATTTCTCATGCTTTCTCTCATCCTACTTCTGAGAAGTAAAGAGAAAAGACAGGACTTCAGAAGAACTGGAAACATGGGCATCTTGTAATTCCGTCAAAATGGAATTCATGAAATAGGGTTTCGTTTGAAGGAAAAAAAGCTAGAAGTGATCAATTTTGGTCAAACGGGATGTAAAAATTAGTGAACTATGGCCTCGTTTTGGAGACAACCAATTTATCATAGTAAAATAGGTCTAAATCACAAACTTGCATATAAGGGAAATTGGGGGAAACAAAGTTCCCAGTTTCAGAAAGAGCTGAACAACAATAGGGGTCTTCTCCTAGACGGGTGCAATATGCGCAACAAAGGACCTGACTTGGTTTATTGAGGATTTGACCCCCATGAGGAGCGGTTTAGTATGCCAAAATATCATATAGAAATGAACTTTTCCGTTAGCATAAAGTATATTATCCTATCGTTGGTCTGGATATTTTCCAAGCCCTGGATCTTAGGCTTTTTAGATAACCGTATCTGGAAATTGTGGATTTGTGCAAATCCGTCTGCTTCGAGGTGAAAACAGTACCCGTTTCTCTCTATGAAGCCGTTTCTGGGCAACAACTTATTATTGATACGACCAATACTTCAGGGTAATAGTTACTAGTACCTTGGTTATGGCCTGGGCAAATATGTTTACGGAGAGGAAAGTGTGCTCTTTTCGTCTCGAAATACATGTCGACGATTTTGCACAACTCACTGCTTCCGCTTCCAAGATGATTTCATTACAAACCGTAAGATCTAACAGTAGGAGATATACACTCTGTAGCCATGAGAATGGTATAAGTAGGCTTTGATTTCTTTGCCTTGTGCGTAAAAATATTTCATCATTTTGGCATAAAAATGTAGATAAAATTTCCCTTAGTTTAAACATTTTACTACCGATCAATACCCCAGTGCCCTAGAGTGGAGAAATTTAGGGCTGATCACCGGGCAAATTTTGCGATGGGAATCACCTTAATAACAGTCCATTGCCCTTTTTTATCACCTTTTACCCTAGCTGCCCTTGGGGGCACTCCTCCCCCCAGTTGTTTTTTGCTCTCATCTCCGGAACGACAAACAATTGAAAGCTGAAATTCCGTGATTTTTTTTAGATTATCGTACTGGGGTCATTTTGTGCCTATTTGCATCAGCTCCGAGAAGAGGATCATGGGCAAATTTAAAATGGCGGCGTACCAGAAAATGTTTTCTTCAAATCTTTTTGCTTTTCTCTTTGAAAAAGTTGGTAAATTCTATTTTATTCCATGTCAGATTATTATTTACTAATTTATCATACAGTTTTTTGGAAGAGAAAAAAAGATACAAAATTCGAAAATTCTGACCGAAAAATCGTTCAAAAATGCTTTTTGAAAATGATGTCACAGTGACGTCATCATGGCGGCCATCTTGGATTTTACATTTTCTTGTAAACCTTGACCCAAAGATATAGTTTGTTAAGTTTCAGCCCTCTAGCCTTAGCGATGGCGAAAATATGGCATTTTCAGTTATCGTTCAGTTTATGTAACACTCAACAACCGTTACTGTCCAAACTGAACGTTGTTTCTACAGACCACCATAGCGGTCAATTCAATCTCTAAATAGCCATTATACAATACATATTTAAGAAATATATATACATTTCTTTCCAGAACAGTTCTACGTATTTGCATATCAATCGTCTCATGAGAGACAGAGCACGGAAATTACGCAACCCCTGATCCGATATACTTGTGCGGTTTACAACTGAATGAACTGAAGAACATCGCGGACAACGTAGACGAGTCAAAACATATTATGACTGATTAATCTTATTGAGATGTTTACTACATAATGTATATTATTTTTGATTAAAAAAATGATTTTTTGATTTTGATTTTGATCAAATACATATATGATTCTATGGTTCAACCTATTCTGTGTTATGGTTCGGAAGTCTGGATTGGTTATATGAAAGAGTCTCCAGATGAATCTGTTAACAAACTACTGCTGTCTAGTAGTAATGTTGAAATTGTACACCACAAATTCTGCAAATCTATTCTTTGTGTTCATTCCAAAGCTATTAACATGGGAGCACTCGGTGAACTGGGGAGATTCCCAGTAACTATCACTGCATCGGCTAGTAGCATAAATTTTCTGCTACACTTCTTCAATTCGGACCAATCATCCTTATTACATAAAGCCTTCTTGGAACAAACAGAAGAAAATCGAAAATTCATCTCTAACAACTGGGTCAAATTTATTAAAAAGCTGTTGTACCAACTGAAAGTATTCCACATTTGGGAAAATATGGGGTGTCGCAACTTGAACAGAACACTTGAGTCTGTTAAATCCCAGCTTCAGAAAACTTGTATTAACCTCTGGAAAACAGAAATAAATAACAGCAGTAAACTTGAATTTTACAGTAGTATTAAAAGTAGATACACTGCAGAAACAAATATCCTTGCTATTGTAAACCGAAAACACCGTGCTGCCATGGTACAATTGCACATCAGTGCGCACAGGCTAAATGTTGAACGGGGTAGATACGCAAAAGATCCAGTAAATGCGAAGCTATGTAATGTACATGTATGTGGGGTAATTGAGGATGAAAGACACTTTCTGTTATCCTGTCAAAAATTTAAAGCTGAGAGGGATGAACTAATGTGCACCCTAAAGCCATGTATTCACACAAATGATGCAAACGAACTGTGTCAGTTACTCTTATCAAAAAATAATCTAGTGACCAACCATGTTGCAAAATACACATACACATGTTTCAGTAAATTGGCTTGATGGTCTCATTCTGTGTATTCTGCTATTAGTCCGGTGGCTTAAGGCCAAGATCGTGACCGACTGGAATAAAGCACCATATTTTGCACAGAGGCTTATTTGGGCATAAGGAATGATCTCAGAAGGGGTGCCCATTTCTACAGGAGGTGGAAGGCCCTTAATTTGCATAAATCCAATATCACCGCCATAATATATACTGTAACCATCTGTTTTCGACTATTTGACAACTTGAAACGCTTTTTACACGAGATTGCTTTTCTACGAACATGACTGACTCAACACGAAAATATTAACGATCATTGGAAGCTTTATTACCCGTTGAATATCCAGTATGGCTGCCAGAGCGTCACCGATAATAGTATTATTGCCATACACATGTAGGTGTGTTTGTATACATGATAATATATATCATATATATATTTATAAAAGCTCCATCGAGAGGATTTTGTACCTGTAGCTCTGTTATGATCGACTCGATCAAGCACGCATAAACGTTATTGGCTATTTTCTTTTCTATAGATATCCAATATGGTCACCAGCGCCCCATTCTCAGTGCTGATTGTCGGTACAAAAAATCTGTTTCGAAGGATGAAACTTCAGGTTATCATACATGCCACGGTTGTGAACTACATCAAATGTTGTCAATTGAATTCTTCCCGGCTCCTTGCATGTAAAGTAACATGTGCAAATCCAGCGGCAAAGGGAGTTACTCTTCCAACACCGGTAAACCCGATCAGGCTAAAAACTGTGCTAAGTAACTACCATGAGGTAGATTTACTCGTTTCAAGTTTCACAAACGGTTTCGATATTGGGCACTCGAGAAACTATGCATTTATTGTCTCGCGCAATCGTTCATCTGCAATGCAAACCCTGCTATCGTGGACGCTAACTTAGACAATGAGTTGTCGGTCCCTTCTCAACTCCTCCTTTTGGCAATATGGTTGGCTCTCCATTAGGCTTAGTCCCCCAAAAAGGAACCTAATACTTTCAGGGGCTCTCGGTGAACGAGTTGTCTAAGGCGCATCGCTGGTTGATCGCTAGCCTTAAACCGCTGAGTTGCCACGGGTTCGAGCCTCGCTGGTGCATGTGTGGAAGTTTTGCCAGTGACTTGCCGACGGGTCGGAGGTGGTTGTCTTCAGGTATTCCAGCTTCCTCCACCATTAAAACTGACTTCCACCATATGGGTAAACTAACCTTGAATGTGACATTAAACCAAATCCCCCTTAATACTTTTAGGGTGATACATGATTTATCTTATCCTGAAAAATCTGCTTTGTCTATTAACGGTGCGATTTCACAGGACCTATGATATGATGGCAAAATTCTATTTAGATGATGCCTTCCGCATCATACCTATCGAGTCAACGATTTACCCCTTATTGGAGCGGTACGGCGCATCACGCTGGGCACACCGGTTCTCGTCAGATCACCGAAGTGATACTTGGATGGGTGACCGGGTGCTGTACTGGCTGGGCTGATCAGTGTCCAGGATAACAGGAACGGTGGACACTCTCGTGTTCTGGCACATGTAGGCACCGCCGTGATATGACTGAAAAGATGTTGAAAACGACGTAAAATCCTACTTACTCACTCAATCACTCACCCCCTTATTGGAGTTTACCTGGGGTGACAATTATTCTTATGATCGGCGCCTCTCGATGAGATGCTCTTCATCCTGTAAACTATTTGAGAGCTTAGGTCATTCTCTGCAATCGGTTATGGCTGCAATATCAGAGGTGACCCACATACTGGACGACTTCATGTTCGTCGGTACAAATGGCGCTAGCCACTGTTCTATAGCTCTTAACACTTTCACTTACTTGTGTGAGTATTTGGGTATTCCAATCAAACATGCTAAGACCTACTACCCATCAACTATAGTTATGCATGAGATTCAGCTGGACTCCACAAATATGAAAGCATCATTTCCAAAAGACGAAATTCATAAACTGAAGAGCATGCTGAGCGAATTCTCGCGCCGTAAAAAGTTCCCTAGTGGAACTGCAGTATCTCATTGGCTAGCTCAATTTTTTCTCCGCTGCCTAACAGACTTTAACGAAAGGTGCGTCACAGGCTCGCCATCACATTCGCTTGAATAAAGCTAGAGACTATATTAATACCTAGTTTGTATTCCTCTGGAGTCTTTCAACGGAAAATTATTTTCCGACGCTGCTGGCACCTTGGGTTTGGCGGATGTTTTTGGATCCTCGTGGATAGACCAAGAATGGCCAACACATCTTGCGCACTTAAATATCACGGTCACGAAGCTGTTCCCCATAGTCCTTGCCGTGGACAATTGGGGCCACGAACTAGCAAATCATAACACTCTCTGTGATAATATGGTCGTGGTTGAAATAATCAATCACCAATCTTTCATTGCTGATGAAATTAGTGCGTCAGTTAGTAGTAACCTGCCTTCGACATTACATTCTGTTCACATCAAAACATATTACGGAACAATCTAACGTTATTCCTGGCAAGTTCTCGCGGTTACAGTTTCAGGAAGCGCTGTCTCTAGCCCCTTGGCTCAACCGCTCTTCGCACCTAATACCACCCAATATGACTCTTTGAAGCAGACAGCTAGAGTTCTTCTGACGAAGTCCCTTGCTGAATTTTCCTTGAAAAGCTTGACCAGTATATAGAGATTTCCTCAATAACACCGGTCACTGTACTAGTATTTCCACAAGTATGCACACTCCACAGCTTATACATTCGTATCGGCTATCAGTTATGAGCACAATTTGGCCGCAGTAAACGACCCTCCTAAGTTATTCCTTGAAAAAAACCTACTTACGGGCAGGTAAAAATTACACTGTTAGTCGGATACCTGGTTGCCTATAACTAAGGATATCCTCCATAAGATATTGGATGCTATACCCCACATTGTATCCGTGTAATTCTTTTATGAGCAATGTTCTCCGTAGCATTTCTTGAGTGAAATGACAAATGGTTCGGAACAAGACAGCCGTAGCAATGTTCTTCAATACAACGACATCTCTTTCTCCGACCAATCTGGTCCGTTGCCAGCATGAACATAATTATACGCAACGCCAAACACAACATATCCCATAAATCAGTTCATTTGTTTATACTACCATATACTGATAATATTAGATATTATCCAGTTCTAGCAATCAGTGCTTATTTTCGGTTACATATTTCACATCCGAGGACGGACCCCCTGTTCCAATTTTCAGAAGATGCGGCCGTTAAAGCTTCCTATTTCTCAGCTCATGTAAAAAACGGAATCTCTTTAATCGGCATTAACCCTCTTTAATAGGCCATAGTTTTCACCTTGGCGCCGCCACTTCATCTTCATCAGCAGGAATCCCGAATAACTTATTCAAAAGTGTGTAGATGGAAAACTAGCACTATATTAGAATGATACATTTCACTTGGTAGCTATGCACTCTCCATCCACGGATTGCATTGTATGGTAGCCCCAACGAATTTATTGCATAGATAAGCATCTGATCCAACTTGACCCAGTTTGGCAAAAGTCCGTCAGGGGCGGCCGTGCCATCTGAGTCAGTTATATTTGGTTATTTTCTAATATTTACTATATAATTAACACCAAGAAAACAATCAAAAAATATATTTCAAAAATTGACAATTTTTCGGTCCTGACGTAGCTGTAACGTCATTATGGCGGCCATCTTGGATTATTTTGCATTTCTCGCTAGACCTTGGCCAACACTATTAGTGTGGAAATTTTCAAATTCCTACCTCAAAGGATAACGAATATATGATGTTTTGAAAATCGTTGAAATAAAAATTGCCATTTTTAGGCCCAAAATGACCCCGGGCCCCTAATGGGCCACAAATTGCCTCGTGGGCCTCGAAATCGGGGGCACCCCTTCTGATATTGATGTCGGTGCCTCTGGCGACACGTGTGCCAAATTTGGTGCTTTATTCCACTCTGTCACGATAAAGTGAAAATCTGGCCTTAAGCCACCGGACTATATGGGTCATGGAATCTACTGTGTCATGACCTGGTGAGTTACACTCCTTTTATTATCCAATATATATATATATATATATATATATATATATATATATATATATATATATTTAACGACAACTTTTTCCCCATTTTTAGAAATAACTTAACCATTCTTGGGTCAAATGATCGACTGAAGAAAACCTTTAATTTAAATTCATAAATGCAAAACGACAAGGCCCCAACTTAAAGCAATTAATTACAAAAGCTAAGCATCAGTTAAATCCCGATCAAGTATATACAACATCAAAAAATTCGGAGACTCTTCACTCACTATTGGCAGTTCATATCTCTTTCGGAAAACTAACAAACAGTTCAAAATTAAACATAATATGAACTGTGATTCTCGAAATCTTCTGTATGTTCTGACTTGTAATTGATTGATTGAAATTGTAGTTTAAGGGCCGCTTCCCATTCGGATTTCGCGGCCCATCAACTCAATGTTTTATTTGAATTTCGCGGTACATTTCTTTGTTTTTTTTAAATATCTTTTCCATCGTTAAATATATAACTAAATAAATGAATAAATAAATAATAAATAACAATGAGAGATTAGTAGGAGATATAAATAGAAGTAAATCAGAATTGCTATGTACAAGTTCGTATGTCTCTTTCTGGTTTTTGGTTAAGTTATACTGATAGATATGAGTTCACTGTAATTGCGTGGATGATTCCTTTGTATTGGTACCCCTTTGTACGCACAAAGCCGTCCAGAAAAAACTGGGAGAACAATGGGCGTATTCAGGGTTTTTCGATTCGACTTCCCTAACGACGCCCTTGGAAACAGGGTGGGTTCTTCCAGAAATCTGTGCCTGTAACAATTGCTTGGAGTGTGTATAGGGGCACAGAACGGCAGGTCTACGTCCTATATTGCGTGAAAGCCAAATGATCATATTCTGTGTTAAGACGTTAGTTCATATACACTGTAAAAAGTGGAAACATGTTTAACGTTTCATTTTGAGATGGGTAACATGTGAGATGCTTCATAATGCTACATGTTTCACCCGTTTTCCCATGAAAACAGGTCTCAAAGACGTGAGAATACAGCTATTTGATGGTTGCGACATGTTTCAATCGCGTTGCCGTTTCACTATAATGACCCGAATAACTGTTTGAAACATCAAAGCCGAAACACGTACAACCGAGTCGCAAAAGCGACATGTCTCAAGGAACATAGTATAAAAGACGGATAATGTTGTCTGGTGCATGGAAGTACTGGCTTCCAAAAAAAATGTTCTCGTCTTTAGCGATCCTGAATATATCTGTCGATATTGAGAATAAACAGACCGACTAATTTAACTGAATTACTTGCATCGTAATATAACTCTTCCAGGCCTAGGGTATTTGACTATTTTTGGCCTGCCAAGGCTTCGGAAGAGACGCCTCCTCCCCATTAAATATTTGTTCACTCCTTGATTCTGAAAGCCCCCAAAATATATCTTGGGGTCCGCTCTGCTGCAAAAATAAAAAAAAAGCAATCCTTGAACATTTTGTTTATTTGTGCCAGGTTCTCCAAAGTAAACTACATAGTACATTAGGGAAGAATTATCTGATGTGAAATAAAATAGCTCATGCACTCTTTTATCAAAACAAGAAAACAAAAAACTCGAAGAAAACGGTAAAACACCACATTTCTGGTCCCCCACATGATCGCCACTTTAAATTTGCCAATGATTCATACCAAAAAAATACAAAGCGTGTGTCGCTATAAAAAATGAGTGACATTAATGGGGCATCATTGAGGGCTCGCGTTGGAAGAAACAACAACTGTGTTCTTTGTGTGACCAGATCTACATCCAGTATTTTAAATGTGTGTAGCGCATCAGGATATTTTCTGGACAATACGATTGCTCTATATACGATTCGGCCACTGAAACCAAATGACACCAAACCATGCAGGCATCTTCACCTTTCAAGTTGAATACTACACTAATGTTTCGTCATTTACCTTGACCTATTGAATAGAGTGAATTGGTAAAAACTAAGAAACGCACGTGATGTCATATAGCCAATCAACATAGGAGCTTGCCAACACAGTGCAGCGAGGATTTTCTTTGATGTCAGCCTGTGACATTTCCAAATATGGCAAGTGGTGGTTGTATTGATGTTAATTTCTTTCGAATAGTCAATCAAAATTGAATTTTAAAGAGGTCATAAGATGCACTCCTCCTAATGTGGATCACGGAATATTTATAGAGCTATGACATCATCAAACTCATATTCTGATCAGATATTGTTTATATGTTCAGCCAAGGCAACACGTGTGGTGTTCGACTTGGATATGCGAAGATGAAACCAGGAGGAGAGATTATTTTTTATGTTTATGAAAATATTGAATATTGTTTGTGTGAAAAACAATTTTCCTCCTTCCTCCCTGACTGTGACCACTGTTGCGACAACTCGAGACGAGTCCAGGACTCCGTTATCTTATTAATCATCTGCGATCCGTATTCCATTTCCCGAAACGGAATGGAATTTCACCGATTCGGAGATATTTACCGCGAGCAGATGAATGAATGATTTTCAAGTTACAGACATTCATGTATCTAAGTCAGCAAGTATGGTCAATATCTGTATGCAATTTAGTACCCCCTGTTGAGAGCTGCTTCCTGTGTGCTGGATTAGGCTGTGTCATGTCAACAGACCGATGTGGCAACTTGAGTAAATTATTATTTGGGTTAATATCTGAATGTAAATGTACCATGATTTGGTGTAAATCTGTGATCTAGTTCACCAAAACATGAGCATATTATTGTCATGAACAATCTGCACGCCATGATAAATGGGTTCACATCAGGAATTATGGTGTATCGAACATATATCTGTTTGGAATGATCACATTCATTGTTAACCTGAGGAGCAAGCTTGTCTATTGTATATGTTCCTGTCTGTAGCCTATCGTTATTGTTGGTTTACACCCGAGTTGGACTTCCATCGAAGATAAGAGAATAAAAACTGATGCAAGCTGAATTTAATAAACGATTCGTGTATTTCTGTTTCTTTTACAGGCGATCTGGCGATCTGATGAAACATGTAATGTGAGATAGACTATTCTGAATCACTTCCAAGTTTGAGACATATTCAGACACGTTTCGGTTGCGACATGTCTCAAAAGTTGGGACAAAGTCATGTTTGGGCTTAGACGTTTCATTTTGAAACATGTAGTCGGCCGTAACATGTTTCAGATTGACAGATGTACATACAACACATGTTTCACTCTGCAGTGTGTCACATGTTTCAAACGGACACATGTTTGACGACGACATGTCCATATTGAGACATGATTAACACGTATGAGGATGACACGTGTTTCAAATTGAAACATGAAGCCGTTTCCAAATGAAATATGTATGTACTCACATGTCCCAAAAGTTGGGACAAAATCATGTTTCATTTTGAGACGTTAAACATGTCGCCAATTTTTACAGTGTATGGGTAGCATGTAGGTGTGGTTTAGGATTTGGTGTTCTGGTTGTTCAGTTTGGTGACATCTATCGGGTGGACGTTCTTATGGACCGATGCTGATGATCTTCATCATGTTCATCTCCATTTCTGAAAGTATATATATAGTGAAAAAGTGTGTAGTATTTAGTATTCATTTTTGTGAGTGACATTATTCGTGTGCGTGGTTGTTTCTTGGATGTGTGCTACTGATTTATGTCCTTGATTGTTGAATTGGTAGCGGCCTTTGAGTTTTAGAGACGAATGTGGTTACCGGCCCACACGGAACATGGTATCTCCGGTGCCCACATTGCCTATATTTTATTCCAAAAGAGAAATTTTGGCCAATATTGTCACAGGGATGTTAATTGGTCTTGGCCTCCGATTTTTGAGACTAATGTGGCAACCGGCCCACACGGAACATGGTATCTCCGGTGCCCACATTGCCTATATTTTATTCCAAAAGAGGAAGGTGATGGTACGATAAGGCGGGATTTTGGCCTATACGTGGTGCGGTTGAAATCGAAAAAAATAAAATGTCCTAAAAATACTTTGTTTTAATGTAACGGCAAGAGAAAATATAAGTACACAATATGTGAAAGTTTTAGTGCGATTGCGTTATGATTATAGTTATCACATGAAACTGAAATCCATAGCTTGTGCTATTTCGTGAAAAAAGGGTCTAAATCGAGTCCTTCAGACACGCATTTAGACGGGAAGGACCCCTTGGACCAAAACACCATTTAACCTGGTGTTGTGTGGTAACATTATATCCCCACTGCTGGAAGATCTTTCTGGTCCAAGGAGTCCTTCATACTAAAAAATGAAAAGTGATGATTCATAACGTTTGAAGTTTTCGGAAGTAGATTTAAGTGACAAAATAGCCTGTTACAGTTGTTCGTATGTCGTGGTGTAGTGGATACGCACGTTGGATCACAAGCGCCTCGAAATTTTCTTTTTCCGAGTTCGAATCCCAGGAGGGCAACCTGTGTGACGTCGACAAGTTATCTTTCTCATTTTTGTAAAAAAAAAAATTGCATTCAGTATATCTGAAAAAAGATTTTAGGCTATCATTATGAACCAATTAAAAGTAAAATAAATACCGATGACACGATACCGTGCGGACATTACGGGCTAGTCAAACGTTGAAATCGAACGATCAATCGCTCCGCTGATTGACAGTTGCCGCCGACGACAAGTTGTACATTGCATTGTGACTGACAGATAGAGAGAAGAAATGTACATTCCTATGAGTCGGCTGGCTGTGGGCAAAATCTCCGCCTTACAATACCATCTCCTTTTGGCCAATATTGTCGCAGGGATGTTGATTGGTCTTGGCCTCCGATTTTTGAGACTAATGTGGCAACCGGCCCACACGGAACATGGTATCTCCGGTGCCCACTTTGCCTATATTTTATTCCAAAAGAGAAATTTTGGCCAATGCTGACATAGTTAGTGATGCGCATGCACGGGGGTAGTGTTAGATACTGGAATAATAGCCAGCAGTTTTGATAAAATTTATTAAGGACTTGAATACCTGTTTTCTAATGGGGGGCTTAGGATTTAATATCGCTTGTAATGTTAAGGGAGTATAGAGTTTTTTTAATTCGTTTCTAAGTGCCTCGCGTTGTGGGTAGTGTTTTGGGCATTCAAGTAGGACGTGTTCTATTGTTTCTTCTAAATTGTTGCATGCGGTACAGAGTGGGGAGGTGTTTTGCAGAAGCATGGGCAGATGTGATTTAAGTCCGGTTTCGCCTAGTCTTAGTCTGGTGATTATGCGGTCATCACGTTTATCGTCTAACTGGAATCCCTGGACTTGTCTTTTCTCTCCATCAAGGATTTTATGTAACCACCGTCCACGTTCTTCTTTGTTCCATTCCTTTTGCCACTTGCTGTCTATTTTGCGTCTAATGATAGTGTTGAGTTCTTTATATCCTAATCCTATTGGCACATCGTGTGTAGTTTTAGCAAGACTGTCTTTGGCAGTTTGGTCGGCTGCTTCGTTACCTCTGATGTTGACATGCGCGGGGACCCATGCTAAAATAGCGTCTATACCCTCGTTGTGTATTTGTGTACATATAAATTCTATTTTGTGTATGAGATCAGGTCTACTGTCAGATATAGAATTGTTGATGGATGTGAATCCACTAAGAGAGTCACTGAGTATCACGGCGCGGATTGGTTTGTGCTCGATGATCCATTCGAGAGCCTTAATTATAGCAATCAGTTCACTAGTGTATACAGACATATTGTCTGGAAGTTTGAAACCATTTTGTATGTTGAGCTCAGGTATAACAAAAGCTGATCCTGTGTTATTACTTGTGTTTTTCGATCCGTCTGTATAGATTTGTAATTAATTTTTCCAGTTTTGGTTGATATATTCAAGGGTGGTGGCTCTTATAAAGTCTGGGTTGTCCTTCTTTGTGAGGTAGTCGTGAATACTTGTGTCCACGTGGGGCGACTCTAATTCCCAGGGTGGTCTAGTGATTTTGTCTGTGTCGCAGATGTGTGCGATGGGTATTTCGTGCTCTTGGAATAGGTTATTTACGGTGTAGCCGAGGGGGGCGGAGTCTTTTTCCCAGTTTTTCTTTAAGTATTCATATTCACTTTTATCTTTAAAAAATCTGTGGCATGGGTGATTATCGCCCTTAGCTCTAGTTTTTCCTGCATATTTCAGGGACAGTTCCTCTCGTCTTAAATGTAAGGGTTTCTCATTGGTTTCTATTTGAAGACTACATAAGGCGGTTCCCTTGAAGGCTCCAGTAGCTATTTTTAGAGCAGAATATTGGATGCTGTCTATTCTTTTTAGTTGTGTCTTACATGCTGATTGGTAGGCGATGGACCCATAATCTATTTTTGACCTGATTAAGGTTTGGTATAATTTTACCAGACTATATTTACTCGCTCACCAGTTTGTCCCAGACACACACCTCATGAGGTTCAGGTCTTTATTGCATCGGAGGACTAGTTGGTCGATGTGGTCTTTCCATGTGAGTTTTCTGTCAAAGATCATACCTAGGTATTTAACACTATTTCTGAATTCAATTTTCTGACCTCCTAGTGTTAGTTTAACGTCAATGTGTTTATTGTTTGAAAATATAATGCCCGTTGTTTTTAGGGCAGAAAATTTGGAGCCCCATTTATCCGCCCAGCCGCTAATTGTATCTAGTGTATTTTGCATTATACCTGTCAATTTTTTTATGGAACGTGCGGTTTTCCAGAGGGCAGAATCGTCAGCAAATAGTGTCTGTTCTACTTCCGGATGTTTCGTGTCAATTTCATTGGCTAGGCCATTGCTGAGGATGTTATAAAGGGTGGGGCTTATGACGCTTCCCTGAGGGGTACCGTTGTCTAATTCATGGTCGGTGGATAGGGTGTTTCCTATGCGAACTTTAAAAGGAGGTGTTCGGTTTGACCGTATTTTTTTCCTTAGTGTGTTGCGTTTATAAACCGAAAATATAATTTCCTCTCGTTTACTTTAAAAGTTATTAGCTTGAGAGAGAAAATACTGAATTTTCATATTCTCAATTTTCACCGAGAAGAGATTTGTCAAAAAATATTACGAGTATTAGAAAATAAGCATTTGTTTGTTTTTGCAATTTTTGGCGATATTCTTGAAGGGAATTCCCTTCATATATAAAATATGACACCTTTAACCAAAACGAGGCTTACATATCGAAATGCGGTAGGTTTGATCCAAAATGATACCGAAGTATCGTTTTGGTTAAAGGTGTCATATTTTCGTAATATTGAAATATGTCAAAACGCTTGTAATGCTCTGGAAGGATGTAGTTCACCGTCATTCGGCACATGATTCCTCAAGTTGACAATTGTAACAGCTGCTTGGCCGAATGGTTACAGTGTCGGACTATAGATCAAAAGAAAAGCAACATTTTGGTTCGAATCCCCAAATTCCCGAGAATTTTGTTCTCTCTCTCATTTCTTCCTTTTTTCTCTCACCTTCATTTCGAACTTTAAAGTGCAATAGTGCCGTGAAATAAAGACAGCGAACCCCTAACGTACATAATCCCTTATTTTATTATAATTCGTAAATAGAATTGAACCACTCCACACACACAGTCAGACCACTTGTTCAGTATTTGAATATTCTGACGATCCAGCAGAGCAAAAAAAAAAAAATAATTGTTACACATATATAATTTCGTCTTAGGGCAGAGGAAAGTTGTAACTGTGAATTGAAAAGTTATAAGGTTAAACTTGTCTTATATCAAGGCCTTTATTAAGGAAATGACCCTCAACAAGTGGTAACGCTTGCTTTCCCAAGTGATTATGCATGTGCCAATATGTTTTTTTTTTTTGTTTTTTTTTTTTGTTACTTCCTTAACTATTGTTCGCTGAATCTTTGACAGTAATTTTTCAGTTTTCGAGTAGGTTTATGTATTAATATAACTGATTATTGTTCGTAAATATCTGGGTCGTTCATGAAAATACTAATGGTAACCGTATGAGAATATGAACCAGAATTACCCATTGGACTGGCCTTGCCTGTCTGACAAAGAGTTGGGAAATACCTGAGCATTACGTCACAATTTACCGGCCGGCTCGGAGCGAGACAATAGAGCAGCAGAGATCGACTCTGAAGGGAAAAATATCCATCTAAAGCGAACACCTCCTTTGTGGGTTCATACTGACCATGGCACCAGGTTAAGCCCAAGTTACAAAACGTAACGCCATAGATATTGCACGATAAATTTGAGTAGAGGCGCTTGGTGGTATTGTCCAGTTTAAGATATTTCTGCAATAATGTTGTATGACGGTGAATACAGTCGTCAAATTTTACACATATTCTAGCAAATGCTACAAGGCGAGATATGAATGCGCCAGTTCATACACATCTAGAATTGGTGCTATCACAAGAAATAGATTTTTTGGTTATTGACGCGGAAATTATCCCACGGACGAAGGCTGAATACTGAATGTCTAAGCTGATGCTTGCCGTATGCAGATCCCACTGGAATATTATTTTCCAGAAAGATATAATTTACAATGCCGAAATCGTAATCGTCTCTCTTGTAAAATCAACGAGATAGAAGGTCCGCTATCTGTAGTTCCCTTCAAATCAAGTAAAAGCGGATATGTATCCTTCACTGCGTCATTTATATAGCGATTAGCCACAGCGAGAAAATCGTCTGTATGACGTATGGTGAAAGAGAAGGAAGGGCCTTGAAATTATCGGTTTATTTAAATCGACAGGATATAGCCAAATTCATAGTCGTAATTTTATGTCCAAAGTGTACATCGAAGATAAATACCTTTACAAAAATGTCAGAAGGACGAGAATTCTGAATTCGATCGGAACTACATGTAATAATAGATGCGAAAATATTTCATGGTTGAATGTCGCCCTGGCGGCGATTTTTTTCTAAAATTAGATTTCATCAAATTTCTGGACGTCAGTCGTTCGTTTCTAATCCTGGATCGATCAACCAGATATATAATATGTTTATGTGGAGCTAAGTGGAGTGTGGGACTGTTGTCGAACACGGCGCTGTCTGATCTGTCAAGCAGAATATCAGAATTTCTATGCACCACTTACCGTGATCTCGTGGGAAAGTCAAAACATTGTTTAGCTATTTTTAATTGAATATAGATATGAACATGCTCACGACGCGACATTCGACTTGTCGGTTAATTGCTGATTTATTTGATTAAATTGATTTACCTCATGTCTGATTCAGAATCTATTCCCATTGGAAATGTCGGAATTCGCACTGTTGGTTTTATCCAAATGATTTGCGTGACAGCTTGGAGAGAGTCAGAGAGAGACAGATATAATGCAGTGATTAATTTTGAGATTAATGAAATAGAAAATCTACATGTTGAACCAGTAACCATTATTAACAGGAATGAAATTAACTTCATCTATACCAACAAAGCCCATCTGTTGCGACTGTTCCGTTCTCTACACATACACGCACTAGAAAAACCGTTAGATTAGATGTCAAAGGTGATAAATGACTTTAATATGTTGATGTCCGTTTTCGTCGAAGATTGCACTCACTGCTTGTAGTCTTAAAGCAAACCCGAGTGGAATTCAAGGAGACAAGCATTCGAAGAAAACAAAGGTGCATACAATCAAATTAAGTCGAGTGGCAGAGTTAAGTGAGAAAAACAATATCATTTTTCACCAGGTATGTTCAGTAAACACTACATTAACCAAATTGAATGGAGATCCGTAACGCATATTTCACACTAGCAAAAGACTCATGTTCGTCGGTTTACTCTCCGTGGTTCACGTACATTCATATATGGAGCCCGTCAATATCCAACGATTTATGGTTAATAACAAGTCCATAAATGCGATTTACCAGATGAGAAATATATGATAAAATATAGAAGGAATAATCAGCAAACAAGGAAACATGTACACATGCACGGCCTGCCAATGCGATGTAACGTAACAAATATGTCAACATATCAGTGTACAATACAAAAACCATTACGATGTAGCGTTCTTAGCACAATGAGATTGAAGATCCTCTCTCTAGATGGAAAGCATGTTAACCCTGTCCTGGACATTTTGGGACCTGTCCACATGTCGCCCCCACCCCTTAAATAGTTTTGTTTTATCCCTTCAGCTAGTATACTTTGCACACTATTCCTCTGGGACAAGCTCGACCAGTAAAACTAAAACCCCAAATTGCCGCATTGAACTCTCAGTAACGTAATACCTTTTATTCATGCGTTTTCTTCGCAAAGGTGCATGATAAATTAGTATATAGTAATCTAATGTGATGAAAAAAAAATAGTGTTTACCCAATTTTTCCGCAGAAAAGCGGGAGCTTGGAAGAGAAATGACGACGACATCAGTTTTCTGGCACCCACATGGCCATGTGGCCGAATTTACCCTTGATCGAGGTTACGCAAATAGGCTAAAAATGACACCAATATCATAAACTTTTCACACAACCCTCCAGGCCGGGTAGGGTGTTGAGACTGTTAGGAGAAAATTGTATGCAATTCGAATTTTACTGAATATTGTCTCGTTCTTGTTTACGATTTTATATGGTAATGGTAATGGTGAAATACATAATGTATATCCTTCTTTGACCTCGACTTGAAATTCTATCACCTGGACTAGACGCCTCATGTGGTAGTTCTGTAGCGATGGTTTCTCATATTGACGGAAATCGTCCATGTTCTTTGCAGGATCTCTGGAGATCCCATGTTACTACATCTGGTTGAACGAAATGTAACCCGCGGTACCACTATTCATTTTAGTAATTCATTCCAACGAAGTAAAACAAATCCGAAACATTGGAAATACGATCAAACGAACGAAATAGAGGGAAAAGAATATACATGCACTCAATCCTAGTCCTTTATTTGAGAATGCTGACTATAAATGCATCAAATCCGTCATTCATTGGGCATCCGTCGTCTATTAACAGTTTTCAGAGGTTCATAACCCATAACTGTTCATTAATAATATGATCATATCAATTAACATAACCGAAAGATATAAGCGGTCAACAGTTTTTAAAGATGCCGACAAGGTCAATTAATATTCTGTTCATTGACGCGGAAATACTCTCAAGGACGCAGGCTGAATACTGAATGTCTTAACTGACGCTTTCCGTATGCAGATCCCACTGGAATATTATTGTCCATAAAAATATAATTTACAATGGCGAAATCGTAATCGCCTCTCTTGTTGTAAAATCAACGAGATAGAAGGCTATCTGTAGTTCCCTTCAAATCAAGTGAAAGCGGATATATATCTTTTGCTGCGTCATTTATATAGGGATAGCCGCAGCGAGAAAATCGTCTGTATGACGTTTGGTGAAGGAGAAGGAAGGGCCTTGAAATTGTCGGTTTTTGAAATCGACTGGACATAGTCGTATTCATACGAGAACATATATGTTAGCCAAAAGACGTTCATATTTAGTATCCGTTGAAATGCCGATATGCTGTTGATGTATTGCGTTGCCAAATTTCACATCGACATTATTAATGAAAATTTAGGCAACTCTAACAGCACAGAAACATCCGAAGAATGACATCCCATGCCATGAATGTTTATGGCTTCTGACATTAACCCTATCTGGCCTGGGCTTTCTGGGACCTGTCCATGCCTGGTGAACCAGTTCACCCCCTCCCCCTCCCTAATTATTTTTATTACCCCTTGAGCTAGGCGGCTAAAAACACACTATACCGGTGGGTCAAGCTTTACCAGAAAATGTAAAACAATCGGGATGACCGCTTTATTGACGTCACAGTGACAAAGCAATTTTTGGTCGATTTCGGTCAGATTTTTTTATGCAATTTCTCCACAAAAACTGCATGACGAACTAGTAAATATTACTCTGATATGAAATAAAGTAGTTGTGCCTACCTTTCCTCGCAGACAAATTGAAGAAAAACGAGGAAAACGTATTGTACCCCACGTGGCCGCCATTTTGTATTTTCCCATGATCCTCTGCACAAGGGGTTATGCAGTTAGGCTCAACATGAGCCCAATTTGATAGCCTACAAAATCTCGGAGTTTCGGCTCTCATTTTGTTATCCTCCAGGATATTGCGCAGAAAGTTTGGTTGGGAGACGATAATGCTCCCTTCCCCAAGGCCCAGTAGGGATCCATTACTTTCTGACCTATCTCCAGAACGACAAAAAAACGAGAGCTGAAACTCCGTGACATCATATTGGGGTCATTTTAAGGCGACTTGCATAATCCCCTAAAAGAGGATCATGGGTAAATCAAGTGATGTGATGTTTTCGGGGGTTTTTTCTTCAAAAGTCCTGCTATTATGTGTGGAAAAGAGGACAACAGCTACCTCATTTCAGCTCAGATTATTATTTACTAGTTTATCATGCAGTTTTTGCAAAGAAAACACATAAATATAAAAAGATAGAAAAATTTGACCATAATATCGACCACAAAAAAATGACGTAACTGTGACGCCATCAAAGCGGACATCTTCGATTCTCCGGTAGAGCTTGATCCAATGGTATAGTTCGATAAGTTTCGGCTCTCTATGTCATAGGATAAGAAAAATATTTAGGAGCGAAATGGATCCCCCCAGGCCTGGACAGGTCACAAAAATCCGGCACGTCTGATAGGGTTAACAACCATAAATCAACTTGGTATCCTGATTATAGATGAGGCGTTCCACCAAGATTGTTGCGGTTTTGTGTTGGCAAAACTTTTGATAATTATTGATTATTGTCATGTCAATACATATAAAAAAGTTAATCGTGTGCTCCACAACTGTTTCGTGGTCAGTGTATCTCGCTCGGAAATCAGCATTTCCATGGGGATTTCACCGCCTCCTCATTTTGAAAACTGAACAAAACAAATTTATGTCATAACGTTTGAACGAGTATGCATTGAACGTGAAGAGAAACGTTTATTTAAGTTTAAAATAAATAATATTCAAACGTTATTATTATTGATTCACGATGCACGAGGGGGAGTTTTATTAAAACCGTATCTTAAATCCATCCACGTTAGAATATAATAAGCATTGTGTGTCATGCACTCGTTGTATGCTGCGATTGAAGATATTATTAAGTGCTTATGTACCGAATATATAATTTAATCACATCCTTTAAAGGTTGATTTAATTCAATAAGTAAATTTTATATCACCGAATTCAAGTACAATAACAGTACTCAGTAACACCTGAGGTTGGACAGTTGGATAAATGTCGTGCCTTGCTATTTTACATCCTTTACAAACTTGAACGTAGGGATAGTATGGGTGGGCCTTTCGGGTTCATGTGGGGGCGAGTTCTGATTTTGAACTATTGCGTATAAGCTTTGAATTAAATTATGGTTCAAAATTCCGAATTCGCTTGGATCTACGGCATCATAAATGTTTCAAATACTGAGAAATGCTCGTCTCTATTTTGCAGTATTTTATTATGAAAATGAATGTGATGGAAGTATTGCCCAAACTTGTAATGTTCATACAGCAAATAACACGAGCTTGTTTTGAAGTATAGTGAACCTGACAGAGATTATGAATAGGATGGTTTTTAAAAATGTTTGGGACGATGGACCATCTTACTGATGCGTGTATTTTTAAGCAGTGATGTGTTTATTCATTCAGCGCTTCATGTTTCTCGTGTACAAAGCCAACATGGAATGGGAATCACATCGATATGACATCGCGTGAACAATTAGCTCTAATTTTGCCAACTCGAATGTACTTTTTATGCTTTACCATCATTAATTAAAAAAAGCAAATAAAAACAATATGAGTTATATAGGTTTGAGGAAGGGTTGATCGGGTTTGTGACCTGCCTGTGAAATTTCAACCCTGAGCCGCGCAGGCAGGTCACAAAACCCGATCAACCCTGACTCAAACCCAGATAACGATTTTGTCACCAAATAATGGATTCTTTCTCATATCACTCGTATATTCTCGAATTGAAAGTCAATCATCATTGGAACAAAGCTAAAAAAGCCCACAGTCGAGATAAAAGTGCGACAAACCTTCGTTCAGCTGAACTTGTTGACATTTTTGCGATCTGTAGCAGATGAATTTTCGTTTTGATCGGTAGTCAAGGGCAACAGGTTTGAATTATTTCAACCCCGTTTGTCGTGATATGGCTATTTCAAGCCATGTAATCGACCAATGAGCGTATGAATTGATACGGGGTTCGGTGATATTTTTTTCCAACGGTAAGGCTTAATAAGAGTTTTTTTTCGAAGTCATTAAATACTGGGCATGTAATACGTGCATGAAGGAATAATTTCGAGTGTTTATATGTAGTTTTACCACCGTAACTGCTCGACTCTATTTTCAATGAGAAGACGACAATCTAAAACAACTAATAGTTTTTTTCTATGCTTCCTATTATACAATACTCATTAACAACTCTTGTGTTTGATAAGCAAATTGGGAACAACTTTCTCAGGATTGTGGAAAGAGGATATTTTCATGATATTGTAGTCTATTATTAGATATTATGGATGTTTCTGGAATCTAGGGTTGACGCAAGCTTGTTTACGTACTATTATGTGGGTCAATCACCTGGAGCTTTCTGAAAGACTATTGTAAATTGTATCTAGGTCAGATGATGCGGTAATGTTGTGTATTATAGAAGCTTCTTGATTGGCAGAATGATATGGAATGACTCATCAGCGCATCACTGTCATTCAGGAGGGAATTCAAACTGGCTTTTCATGTGGATCTGTTATACTGTGTTACTATCTGGATTTACCTTTGCCTGTACGGACTGCTGGACTATTTACTCCTGTGTATTAAATGTTGGCTGCTGCATAATTTACGCTATGTGTTAACGGCTATCGGATATTGGACATTTACTTGGACTGTTCAACTGAGCAGTGTTGGATTACCATTATTCAGAAGAGTGATTTGTGCGCGTCAACAAGGACTGTAAAATGTAAACCGGTATAGCATTGAACAGTAAGACAATATTTCATACTATTTGTTGTATTAAACTTACTTAAATTGTATATGATTTTAGTATTGTAAATAGATATTTGATTGTCAATCCTTGACTTTTTCTGGTACGGTAAAAGCTGACGTAACAATATTATAGTACATGTATACTCAGCACACTTATTGAATATGGTTTTCCCAGACAGATGGGATTTTTCATTTAATAATTCAATGCAGATATTGTTGCAATCTCATTGTTGTTCATATTATTAGGATCTTATCCAGGTTTTCTCAATTAATATGAAAATCAAACTAAGATTAGTCTTTTGGTACTATAATTGTCGTCGTGTCAAACCAGACACACGGTACATACAGGGTTGAGTGTGTAGGATTTAATGTCGCTGTCAACAATTTGTAACTCATATCACGCCATTGCCTACATGTGACAAAGTAGCCCCAGTACAGCCTCTTTATAGTGCTGCTTTACAGATGCATCAATCCGTAGACAGGGATGAAGCTTCACCCAGTCATGTTATCCTCACTCCGGGCAAGCCAGTTTTTGAAATTCTTAATGCTGAGCGTCAAGGGAAGAAGCAAATAAGTCTATTATTATATTTATTAGAGTGTCTCCCAATATAAATTGTAATGAGATAAAACTGCATATTCCCCGGTCACGTGGGTGTACATTGTCCGCTGAAACTGCATATTCCACCCTCCCCCCCCCCATGGACTATACACCAAAGGGAGAAAATTACAACATACGTCGCCCCGTTCTCTCGCTCGCGCTGCAAACAGTCGATCACGGAGTAATTCGTCGAGCTGAGTTCAGCTGCGGAATACAGCAGAAATTGATATTTCCCCCATCTAATGGTTAGTAGAATCATACCCAAGCACATTAAAAGAGTAACTAACAAACGTCCTCGAACAACTCTGTGTGTGTTGCGAGATTTACACGATAGTAGTGAGGCAGCTCCGAATCAGTGAGATCTCGTGCATGATAAATTATGTTGCAGGCGATTGCCCACTAAAAACAACCAACTCGGAAGAATTGCGCTCTTGCAACAGAAAACAATATTTTGCTCAAGGGATAATAGATTAGCATTGCGGCTCGGGCAATATCCACATCCTCGGGGCAACAAAACTGCATATTCCCCTCAAAACAAGTCAATATTTGCATAATGTTTAAGTCTGACGACTCGGCCCGAAATCGATCCCAGGACATCCCGCTTGTGAAACTGCGATCCAACAACTGGACCACCACAGTGCGACCCTGCAGTACACTCAGCAATGTAGGCCTATTGTTGAATCTGAAAAAAATGAATTATGTGATAACATCTCTGATGGAGAGATGCTAACATGTTCTGATAAGCATTGTACATGCAGATATTGCCAAGAGCATCGAATATGCAACAGAAACATGACAGTTTATCAGTGATGGTTGAGGATACTGTACACAATATTAGTAGGCCTATTATTCGATGACCCACGGAGACGTATCGCATCGTTGACTAAGTTTACGCGGAGAGGACAATATACAAATATTGCATGTTGTAGAGGGAGACTCATCCGGTACCTAGAAATTGCAGTCACCTATACAAACATCTACTCTTGGATCATCATTTTCCTCCGCCAACGCAGTTATAGAACACTCGCCACTACCGAGCATGAGAACTGTTTGGCGCGCGCGCAGTGGAATGCAACTCTTGACTCAGTGTTCAACAGCTGCGTCGCAAGCGTGGAACATTTATCATGTACAGCGCTGTGCCGCGGAATAATGTTATGTGTCTCGGTACCGCAAGATAGACTACCAATATAGTGGGACATCACGATTTACAGGAGGACACGTGATAGGCTTTCATCCAAAGAAAATACGACTAATTTACATAAGATAAATATTGTTTTACATATGTTTCTAGTCATTCATGATAATAACAGGCTGTATGTATAGCATGTATCGGTTTTCACCATTACCTTCTGTTTAGCAAGGATAATACACATTTAGAACTACAGTCAAGTAGATTGCCAGTGAATAATATTGTCCTTATGTGTTTGAGCTTAGCTTAAATTGCAGATTATATGATGTTAAATACTTATTTCAAATGCTTGTATAAACAGAGGTGCAAAATATCCTTATGTATTGGGGCGTGGATATGCACCGGATTTCGAAACCATGTCTTATGCACCGATCCGTCACAGAAATGGATACATGTATGTTTGCGAAATATGCAGTGTTATGAGATATCAGCACGGACAGACAGACAGACGAAAAACAACCTGCTGATCATCACCTTGTTTCCATCAACTTAATACTATGCAATGACCGTAGCTATAGCGTCAGATCCGACATTCAATATCCAGTCTTCGTTCATTAAATAATTTCCCAGTCCACCTATTTCTTATGACAACACCAATTTCAAATGTGTATGAAAAAAATAATAATAAATACACAGATGGTTTCCTTCAGAGAGAAAAGTTTGACACAAATAATGTCTGTCAGACATGATGATGCTCTTTACATTATTCCTAATTACTGACCATTATTCTTATCCAAGTGAATGTCCAAGTCGTTTTCAGTGCATATATCTCAGTCACGCTTTGATTGTGGCTGTTCATTTGAACATGTATATGTAAAAGACTTGGTATTCAAACCACCTACATAGCCCCGGGTTTAGCGGAATTGAACACGAGTTACGAAAGGCAGCGCCAGTGGTCTTGCACGCTACGACCGTAATCTGCCGTCAGTGTACGATATTTACCACAGAATGTGGGATTTATTGAATGAAGGTTTCTGGTGGTATAGCCCTGTTTGACAAGTTTCGTAAGTACTACTGCGTTGCGTTAATTAGAAGCATCACAGTCTGCACATGATCTAGCAATTTTTACGGGGCTCTGCACATTGTCTATACTAAAATTAGTGTAACTAAAATGAATTCCCGGTGAACCAGATCCGCGTCATACGGGCTAGCGTTGTAGAATCTGGTCGTTTTGTGGGAGGTACGTGATACAGTTGTATCAGCCAAAAAGCGACTTGTACGGGCAGGCGGCTCGTTTCTCCTATGAGTGCTCGCGTCTCGTAGCGCCATGTGATTCCTACACTTGCGTGTCCATATCACGGAAATACATCCTTCATGTGAAATCGTTGTCCATATGTTCAACCGGAGAACAGATGTTACTGGCATCAGACACAAATTCTGTACAACTGCTGTAGTATTTGTTTGTGCCGGTCTGCGGACGAGAAGGATGCTGCAACCCA
>JAVTVY010011381.1:0-54561 GCA_036873755.1 Hanleya hanleyi
TACTGACTCGTGTGTGCTCTCTAGTCTTCACTGAGTACCACCGAGGTGGATGGTGGCCTCGATAGGCCATCAGTCTGTCAATATGGAAAGCTTTCGGCTCCTTCCGCGCCGTCTGTTTAACCAAGTACGTTATGTCATCTATCTTCTTCATGATAATGAAAGGACCCTTCCATTTAGGGGTTAATTTGGAGCAGACCCCTGGTTTTCTTACCGGATTATACAACCATACAGCCTGTCCTGCCTGTAGAGAATGAATCTTCGTTCTAGTGTCATACTGCTTCTTCTGATAGGTCGCACTTCTTAGAAGATGTCGCCTAGCTACCTCGTGAACTTCAGTGAGTCTATCCTGCAGATTGGTCACATAGTCATCCGGGTCAATTTCATCATCATCGCTGTCATCAGCTGGTGGTCTGGGGATCACGACTTGCATAGGCATGATGTTCTCCCTCCCGAAAACCATAAGATTTGGAGTTTTCTTTGTACTGGATTGCATCGATGCACGGTATGCCATCATGACTTGCGGCAAATACTCGTCCCACATGTTTTGTCGCTTGGAGCAGTACATTGTCAGCATTGTCTCGAGAGTTTGGTTGAATCTTTCGACATTGCCATTCGCCTGTGGTCTCATGCTAGTTGTTCGAGTTTTATCCATTTGCAGGAGCTTGCACATTTCCTGGAATATCTCCGACTCAAAGTTAGATCCTTGATCCGAATGTAGCTGCAACGGGGTACCAAATCTGCTTACAAACTCATCCAGCAAAGCTTTAGCTACAGTCGTTGCCTCTTGGTTGGGCAGCGGAACAGCCTCCATTCACTTTGTGAAACAGTCACAAATTATCAGAATGTAACGATTTCCTTTGGATGTAATAGGTAACGGCCCGAGGATGTCAATTTGCCACCCTTTCCATCGGTTCTCCAACCAGATAAATTTTCATGGGTGCTTTGTTATGCCCCTTCGCCGTCTTTCTTGCAGTACACATGTCACAGCGGCGACAGTATGCTTCCACGTCATTTTTCATGGCGGGCCAGTACAGCGATTGTTTGATCCTTCCTAGGGTTTTCTCTGATCCCAGGTGACCAGCAGAGGGCAAATCATGGTAGCACTTTAAAACATCTGCGCGTAGACCCTTGGGAACAATGAGCTGGTTCATTGTTATGCCATCATCGAACCATTTCCGGTAGAGTACACCGCTCCTTAGTTCAAGCCTATCCCAATGACGCCAGAGGGTTTTCAAACCTGATGACAAATGTGAAATATCCTCCCATTGCGGTCTACCTGTACCATCCTCCATGGCAGCTTTAATGGGACCTGTATCTTTGTCCTTCATCTGCTGCAATCTAATATCATCCAGACTCCATCCTTGAAGCAGAGCATGATTTGTTTCATCAGTCCCAGCTTGTGTTGGCTGTTTGCTTCTGGTGACGACTCGTGCTGTTCCTGACATGTTAGCATTGTCTATCTGTTCCTGTTTGGACTGCGTGATGCAAACTGCCTGCCTGCAATCATCGGGTTCAGGATCATCATTATTTCGCTGCTGATTGCTACACGCTTTACATGGGCGCCTTGATAGCGCATCCGCATTTGCATGACTACGGCCGGCTCTATGGATAACTTCCAGATTATACGTTCCCAGCTCCTGTAACCAGCGAGCAGTCTGACCAGTGGGATTCTTCAAGCTTCGCATCCAACTCACCGCTGCATTATCTGTACGCAGGATGCCTTTCTGGCCATACAGATAAGAATGAAAGTGTCTCAATGCCAAGACAACTGCGAGTAACTCCTTCCTAGTTGTACAATACGAATGCTCATGTTTATTGAGCGACTTGCTCATATAGGCAATCACAGTTTCCTTTCCATCCTGGATCTGAGACAAAACTGAGCCCACTGCCTTATCACTGGCATCTGTATCTAATACAAACTGTAATCCCCGAAGTGGATATCCTAGAATGGGAGAGGACGATAATGCATTCTTCAATTTCTTGAAAGCTGCCTCGCACTCCTCGGTCCACAGGAACTTTACTCCTTTTTCCACGAGCTTATGCAATGGCCGTGCAATCGCTGCAAACCCCTGCACATAACGCCTGTAGTATGAGCACAGACCAACGAAACTGCGAACCTCCCGTACAGTGCGTGGAGTCGGCCATTCATTAATAGACACTTTCTCAGGATCAGTACGGACACCGCCTTCCTCCACGATGTGTCCCAGGAACTTGACCGCTTTCTGGAAAAACACACATTTGCTAGGTTTCAACTTCAAATTAGCTTCTCGAAGTCTTTGTAGGACATGTTCTAGGCGCTCCAAACATTGCTGAACAGTCGACCCTGGCACGATGATATCATCAATGTACAGCAAGCACTCCTCCCATTGTAGACCTCGAAGTACGTCTTCCATTAGCCTTTCAAAACTAGACGGGGCATTGGCTAAGCCAAATGGCATGACAGTAAATTGGTACAAACCATAAGATGTGGAAAATGCGGTTTTCTCTTTATCTTCCTCCGCCATTGCTATCTGCCAAAAACCGGAGTTTAAATCCATATAACTGAACCAGCGACCACCGGCTAATGAGTCCAAACATTCGTCCACTCGGGGGAGCGGGTACGCGTCTTTCACGGTGACATCATTCACCCTTCTGTGGTCCACACAAAATCTGGCTGAACCGTCCTTCTTTTTGCAGAGAACAATAGGTGATGCCCAAGCACTATTAGATGGCTCTATCACTCCCTTGTCTAGCATTCTCTTAATTTCATTCCGCTCAATGTCTCTCTTCCCCATAGGTTGACGTCGCGGATATTGCCTTATCGGAGCTGCAGACCCCGTGTTAATGTGATGCGTTGTCTTGTCAGTCCTAGCGATATCGTCT
This sequence comes from Hanleya hanleyi, assembly GCA_036873755.1. Taxonomy (NCBI): domain Eukaryota; kingdom Metazoa; phylum Mollusca; class Polyplacophora; order Lepidopleurida; family Hanleyidae; genus Hanleya; species Hanleya hanleyi. The sequence goes on from JAVTVY010011381.1 coordinate 2,863, forward strand.
TTACCGGTAGAAAATACATCCTGGTACTTAACAAGTAATTCCGCTAATGACTCGCTTTCATTGTCACTCAGATGAACTTTGCTCCGTGTTCATAAATCTTTCAGATGTTCTGGTAGTGACTGCGATGCAGGCTGACTGCTTTCACTGCTACAGGCTGTAGATCGAGCAGCTACTGAAACATCACTGTCATAGTAAGATTCGCATGTCCCGAGCCTTGTTGAAGGCTGCAGAGTTATCTCCACATTACTGTGATTAGCAATCCTGACCAGGTGTTCCATCTTGTGTACAGTCAACTATGCCATTAACTAACCGAACCGACTTGTCTCTAAACAATACCACAGATGGTTCAATCAGTCCGCTTGATGATAAATGTTCCTGCTTAGGTATTTCTACTGGAATCCAGGTCACCGTGTTTGGAGGCAGCCTAACAGTTTCCTTCACATGTACCTGGCACACCATCTCCACTTCGCCCCCAATATGACATGGAATTTCCCCACAATCAGTGTCTAGTCGAAGATTCTGGTAATCAATTTTGCTGATGTGCCTAAGCGGGAAGTCTTGTCCAATTATGCCTTGGGTGGTAATATCGCAAACTATCATGGTCTGATTATACCACACATCCCCCAATAACACTTGAAATTCCGCAGATCCGAGAACATTCAATCGGTCGCCATTAACTCCCTGTATAGTGTGGAGCCATGGCTGCATGTCCGGTTTATTTTCAGGGCACATCTCCTCATAAATATTCCTGGATAACAAAGTTCTAGTTGACCCACTGTCTACTAAAAATTCTATATTGTTGCCATGGTTACCACCATCTTTCAATATCCCAGAGGTAAATAATCCATTATCCCATTTATCTATCTTCTTAGATATCTGGCCAGTGTGTACGGCCTCTCTCTCACTCTCAGAACTCGCAATTGAATTTAAGGTGTCTTGCACTGGCCTCTTATTCCCCGTCAACTCATGGCCTACTGAGCTGACGGTAGCCCATTTCCCTGCTGCTGCGGCACTCGTCGCTCATTTTGTATATCTCGCTGAGCCCGTCTGAATACCGCACAATCTCTAAAAAAATGGTCCAGGGAAGAACAAATGAAACGGGCTCTAGGCTGATTTCGGTCATCATTTACTCTGCGTCCTTGTTGTCGCCTACGCTGTTGCCCGCCCTCTAGATCGTGAAGTCGTCTGCGAATACTGGCTAACTCACTGGACTCTTCAGGCTCATTCAAAGTTTTCACTACAGTAGGCCGAATAGCACGAGCTGCAGTTTTCTTCTTGTCCTTACTGTCACTTTGTAATGCCTCGACTCGTTCAACCCCTCCAACAGCTTCGGCAATCGTTACACAGTCACGATCAAAGCAGCGACATTTCATATCCAGGTTTAGACACTTATAAAACTGGTTTAACGCTAATGCCTCCTGAGCTTGATTATTCAGATCTGGGAACGCCTTCAGTACCATGCGACGGAGATCATCTCCCGACATTGCAATTGCTTCGCCTGGTTCCCGAGTACGAGCCTCGAACATAGATCGCCACATATTCTGTTGACGACTGCTCCCAAACCGTTCTTTAAGGCTTCTAGACAGCCGATAGAAAGACCGCTTTTCATCCGCATGTAATCCAGTATAAAAAGTTCTAGCTGATCCCCTCAGATTTGCTGCCAATGCCAGAGCTTTCTCCTTTGCAGACCACTGTCCTAGTTCTGCACAATCCTCGAAATGTGAATAATATTCATCCCAATCACCAAGGCCATCATATGTATCTGGCTTGATTCTCAATCCATGGCTAACATAATTCCTGGGAGGGTGCCTGTCCAAAACACGCCATCCACCCTCCTCGTAACCATCGTCCAGGTTCCCTCTCTGGTGCCTGAGCATAGGTGAAGGAGCATCACCTCTGTCCCGGCGATCTTCAGTTTTATCCGCTTCAGCTGCCTGGATCTCGTCCGCCTCATTATCAGAATCCTCTCTATCACTATCCCTAGATTCGGGTGGCATTCTGAGCTGTATCTCTCGATCAGGACTGTCCGCCATAATGAAATTTTAACACTGACAAAAAGTATAGAAAAGTCACTTGAAATTAGAATAACTGCCACACAACTGCTATGTCTGGGTTCGTATCGCTGGATATCAGTAGTAACAGATATCCCACTTCTTGACACCAGTGTGATATACTACTCGTCAGTACTCTCAATTGTAGATGGTATGGGTAATATTTATAACTGGAGTTTCACTATTTCCATATATCTCAGTCACACTCCAATATGAGACTGATATCCACGTCCGGTAAGTACGTGACTAGGCCTGGTAACCCGTGGTATCCAACAATCACTTTCCAATGGGAATGACACCATATGCAGTATATTTGTGACCACGTCCCAAAGGGAGAAGTCACACAGAAGAGTCAAGTTTGATATTCAGCCACAGATTTATTCGATGTATAATGGTAGACAGATATATATACAGGATGATATAAGGTACAGATGATGATGTATGAGATGAGATGAGATGAGCTGCGTTGTATAATTAATAATATCCGGAACAGTTTGTATAAACGATCTTCACCGATGTCGAATGTTTTGATTAAAATTTGATTATTGGGACGTACCACAAGAGAATGATCCTTCAATTGCTCACAGCATATAACCTCAACACTAGATCTACTTCTCCTTTTCCAGAATTATTCCATATATGATTTGGTATGATATTTGGTAATATGCTGAATTCCAATAGTACTACACATATACATGTATCTCCAAATGCAATTGAGAAAAGCGCATAGCAGATGTGGGGCAGGAGATAGCTGGCTGCTATATTTCCATCACTATATAATAAATCCAATGAATCAGGTTCCACAGTAAATCCCAAGTAAATGCCTATATAATGCTCAGGTAATCCTTTAGGGTTACTAGTATACATACGTCAGTGACGATAGCCAACCAACTATCTGCCATTGCCCATTTCTCTGCGAAATATATAACCTTCGATTGGCATCACGTGACAGCCCCTGGACCAATGAAAATCAAGGAAATCATCCTAGGCTGAAGGGTTATGAAATATTAGAAACAGTGATAACTAATTATATCAATAGAATTAACGATCCAACTTTTGTACACATACTTTGCATAATAAAAAGATATTATAGAATTTATTATATCTTCAATAATGAGTCTAGTTTCGTTTATTTGGGCTTCTAATTTTGACGTCCGAACTAGTCGGGTCATACCAAAATGTAACCTGGAGCCCAAGATCTCGGAGACCATACTGCATGTCATAATAAACAGGGTTGTCACGCAAAAGCACTAAGTCAAAAGTTATGAAATATATACGAGAATTATTGCAAGGATATGCAATTAACATTGGTAATAATAATTTATCAACTAACCTTAGAAATCTTCGGAATGAAAGTCGAATTTGCCGCTCACAAAAACTGGTGCATGTAGGTGACGAAATATATGCGCGTAGAAAACAGTTTACTACTGTAGTAGTCACCCGGAATGATTAACTCGGATAACCGTTTTTAAGTCCGATATAGCCGTTTATTCGTCTGAGTAAAAACCCTAAAAATATACAAATTCACATGTTCAGACAAAATCAAATTATGCACTGTCACAAATACAATATAATACATGCTCCAATCTTTCATGTGTTATGTACATGCTTGTAAATGGACATAAAATATAGCGCAACCGTTCTATAACATCACAAATATAGACTTGCGCTCCAAAACGTATTTACTGCATATTAATTGGTTAAAAGCACTGTACACAAATTTAAACATGTGAACATACGAACGCACGGACAAGCCTGCGATAAACGACACTTACCCTATCAGTGTGACAGGGGTTAACTCGATCCACAAGAAGCCGTGCAAGGCAACATACACACTGAAGGGCCTGTATAAAACAAGTACAATTCAATCAAATTGACAGCAACGAATATTGTCCGGCTAAGTCATACTTTATACACACGATATAGTGGAATGCAACATCGTACACGAATTACTATGAAAGCAATAGAATAGGAAACAATTACAAATGCTTAATTTATATGGCATATATATACATCGGATTAATGCATTTACTATGTCTGCCGTAAATCGGACCCAGAAGTGAATAAATAACCCACCATTTCCACAATCCAAAGAAACAATTCTACGATCTCCAAATCCCAGAATCCAGGACTACGTAAAGCCAGCTAATGGATATATCTCATTCATTTACTTTACGAGATAGATTACAATTTACGTTTCGATACATATATACATACATTAACAAATGACTAAATGAACAAATGGACTTACCTGTCGGACGCACGCCAGAGATACCAAATACCAGGTACGTATGTCTACAATCAGCTCGTTTCAGCAAACAGTAAGTATAACATAGATACAGTGCAACACAGCAGCGTGCCCTTCCGACCAGAGAAATGATATACTCTGCCCAATAGGCCAAAACAGGGTAAAATATATACGGATAAGTTGGCGCCGACAGTCTGTCCTGAGACAGCACTCAGCTATAATAAACAAAGGAAATATAAAAACAATGCCACGGAATACTCACATCAGCGCCGTGAGCTCCTGAAAGTCTAATTACATGAAATTAACAAGGTAAGTTAAAACACTAAGACGGCGCGAAATCAACGTGAGGGTCCAAACCAATGCGCTCGCATGTCGTACCGAGGGTCTGAACCAATGCGCCCACATATAATACAATCTCAAACAATACAATAACCAATATATAAAATGTAACACGGCCACACAATTCCCCCGCGACAAGAAATGATGTCCTCATCATTTGTCTTTGAGCACAACACTGAGAATTGCTCTGGACACCTCGTCCTGCATCCCGGAGAACATTTCTGTAGATGCCAGTGACTGTAAAACACTGACGCGATTGACCCAGTCAGGTTGCATTTGAGTGACATACTCACCTGTCCTCATCCATTGTGGCTGCGTCCTTGATCTGGTAGATTTTCGGGGTAAAGGCACCGGGCGATCCCCAACACGATCTTGTGGCAGCTCCAGACTGACTGAAGCTCCTTCTTCATCACCTTCTTGTTCCCTAAGGGATGAACTGGCACCGTCTTCCTCTTCAATTGAAGTGTGATCGTCATCACGGGTGGCAGTCTCATCCTCCTCCACAGTGTGGTCGTAGCCGTCACTAGACCGACACGGTGGTATACTTCCGTCACCTATCTCGGCAGAAATAACAGGCTGATCATCGGCGGAGGTAGGTCCACCGTCGTCTGTTGCTTCCTGTCCCAAAGGCTGTCTATTCACGGCAATGAAAGAATCGTCGTTGTCGTGATCGGTGTCCTCATCCCCATTTGAGGAAGATTCATCTTGAACCGTAGCCCTGGTTCTTGGTCTGGTAGGCTTCTTCGGAGGTGGCTTCGGAGGTGGCTCTTCAGCTTCGACGGAAATCGAACCAATGGGGAGCAGATGGTTCCGGTGTAGTGTCCGTTTCCGACCTTCGCCGTCTTCTCGTTGTACTTCATACACAGGAATCTCCTCATTGGGCTGCCGAAGGACAACATACACATCCTTCTCCCAATGGTCGGCGATCTTGTGTTTTCCTTCGAAGGCAAGGACTTTCACCAGAACCCGGTCTCCCTTTTGTACAGTACCACCTCTCACCTTCTCATCATAGCCCTTCTTCTGTCGTTCTCGTGACTTGGTAGCAGCCTGAGATGCCAGCTCATATGATTCTTGCAGCTTCTGTCGTAGGCTGTCTACATAGCTAGAAAGAGACTGATTAGAAGGGCCGTTAATATCAATACCAAAGGCAAGATCTACAGGTAACCTGGGCTCTCGCCCGAACATAAGTAAAAATGGCGATTGCCCAGTACTCTCATGTCTTGTACAGTTATAGGCATGCACTAAAGGCGCAACGAATGCTTTCCAGTTAGATTTCTGATCTGGTTGTAGCGTGCCCAGCATACCAAGTAATGTCCTGTTGAATCTTTCCGTCATCCCATTTCCCATGGGATGATAAGGTGTGGTTCGTGACTTACTAACTCCTAGCACAGAACACAGCTCCTTGATCAGTTTCCCTTCAAAATTTGCTCCTTGGTCCGAATGAATACGCTTCGGTAGACCGTAGTGGACGACGAACTCGTTGAAGAAAGCGTCAGCAGTCGTCTTAGCTGTCATGTTATGGGTCGGTATAGCCTGAGCGTATCGGGTGAAGTGGTCTGTCACGACGAGTATGTGCTGATATCCACCCTTCGATGACTCTAAAGTTAAGAAATCCATACAGACGAGCTCTAGGGGTTGTGTTGTTACAATACTCACCAGCGGTGCCCTTGTATTAGTTGGAGACTTCCTCTAAAGACATCGTTCGCACTTCGTTATCCACTCCTCCACATCCTTATGCATGCCAGGCCAATAGACCCGATCCTTCAGTAGGCTAAGGGTACGGTCTCGTCCCGGATGACCAACATCTGTATGTAATCCACGTAATGCCTGAAAAACATGTGATTTAGGAAGAACTAATTGTCTAGTAGTCTTACCATCTTGACTCAGCTGTCGATACAGAACCCCATCATGAAGTGTCAGCTTGTCAAACGTCCGATACATGGACCGATGCTCTGCTCCCGAAGGAAGATTACTGTATTCCGGCTTCCGTCCGTCCTTGACGTGCTGGACCCACAGACTCAGAACCGGATCTTGGCCCTGGGCGCATCTCCAATCATCTCCATCCATGCTGTACGTCTGAGATCCAGTTGATGGCGGTTCGACATCATCCATGACATCAGGAGATAAACACAAAGTCGCTACAAACGGTTGACTTGTCATGTTGCAGACGTGCTTCACAGACTCCATTCCAATCACTTTATCCAGACCATCCGAATCCAGTTCGCTCATCGTTGGAAGTCTGGAAAGTCCATCAGCGTCTGCGTTCTTCTTCCCGCTCCGGTACTCTATACTGAAATCGTAACATGCCAGACTAGCCAGCCAACGGTGACCAGTTGCATCAAGATTAGCTGTGGTGAGTACATATGTTAAGGGATTGTTGTCCGTCTTGACAACAAAACTCTGACCGTACAGATATCCATGGAACTTCTCGCAAATGGCCCATTTAAGTGCTAAGAATTCCAATTTGTGCGCTGAGTAGTTACGTTCAGATTTGGAAACTGTTCTGCTGGCGTAGCTAATTACCTTCATCATGCCATCCTGCTCCTGGTACAGCACGGCACCAAGACCCTTCGTACTGGCATCAGTATGTAACTCGAACGGCAGAGAATAGTCAGCGTAACCTAGTATGGGTGGCGATGAAAGTAGTCCCTTCAACTCTTGGAAAGCGTCCTCCTGTTCTTCATCCCAGTGCCATGGTACCTCTACCGGTTTACTCCTCTTCTTCGACTTACTTAATTTCTTCGGTGACGTGGGTGGCATCAGCTCTGAAAGAGGCTTGGCAATGTGTGAAAAATTACGGACAAACTTGCGGTAATAACCGGCAAACCCTAAGAATCGGCGGACCTCTTCAGGGCTCCGAGGAGTCGGCCAATTGACTACCTTGCTGATCTTGTCCGGATCGGCTTCAATTCCTTCTGACGACACCACGTAGCCAACATACGTCATGTCTTGAAGAAAGGAACATTTCTTCGGGGCAACAGTCATGCCACACTCACGCAGTCGCTCAAAGACCTGCTCTAAACGCTTCAAATGTTCCTCTAGCGTCGACGAGAAGATGATGACATCATCGATGTACACTAAGCAAATGCGGAGGTTCAAACCATCGAGTACCTGTTCCATCAGACGTTGGCATGTGGCTGGAGCATTTACCAAACCAAACGGCATACGGTTGAACTCATAGAAGCCCAATGGTCCAACAGTGAAAGCAGTCCGCTGCTTGTGATCATCCCACACTTCAACTTGGTGGTATCCGCTCTTCAGATCTAATTTAGAGAAATAAGTGGCTCCAGATAAAGACTCCAACATTTCGTCGATTCTCGGAAGTGCGTATGAATCTCGTATGGTCTTCTGGTTCAGTTGACGGAAGTCAATGCACATGCGCAACTTGCCATCCTTCTTGCGAGCAAGCACCACGTTCGACGCCCACGGTGAGTGAGAAGGGCGAATAACTCCTGTAGCCAGCAGTTCCCGTAGATGATCCCTAATCTCTTCGTGCATCGATGGCGGAATATGGCGATGGCGCTGCTTAAATGGCTTTTCATCTGTCAGGTCAATGTGGTGTTTCACTTTGGATGTACGCCCCAACTCCAAATCACTGCAAGCAAAAACAGTGCGATATCTAGCTAACAAATCTTTACACAGGCTTACCTCCTCTTGACTGGATTTCGGCGTTCCAACCTCTATCTGCGACATCATTTCCGTGAGATCACTCATAGGTGCGGCAACAGAGGGCTTTTCCAATACCACCGGTTGCAGCTCACATATCACAGCTCTGGGGGGGACTACCATGGTTCTTGTGGTCACGTTGGAAATGTGGACCTCTACACAATCCGTCTTACCATACTCGTAGCTTGTAATTGTTGGTGCTATATCCAAGTCAGATGAAATGGAGCAACGGGAGGAGGGCTGTATCAAGGCACATGTAGAATGGTATGGCATTTTCTTGTCTAAACATCCCATAATAGTTACCTCAGTGTTAGGTGGAATGGTGATACTTGATCTTTCAGCACTCTTTACCATCGCTAGTCGATAGTTGTTCCTCTTCAACTCCTTTTCTCGCAGCACAATACAGCGGAAGGACAGGTACCAAGGGGTAAACAGTCTGGCGGTCTGCAAAAATTTCTCTCCATACTGCTCTTGGCGCATGTTCATAAAGTGACCTAAAACGTTAGTTCCTAACAATATCGGTACTTTAGCGCTATACTTGCTATCCGGAACAACTAATAGCAAACACGTTTGTGCATCTCCAACAGGAATACCAGTGACCCCAATATCCACTTCTATATACCCTAGGTACGGTAAAGAATTACCATCAGCACACTCAATATCTAAAATTTTGTCAAGAGCATTTATACGAATTTCTGACAAATTTTCGTCGTAAAATGACTGACTTACCGTAGACACGGTGGACCCTGTATCCAATAAAGCTGCTGTAGAGACGGAATTGACAGTAACAGGGACTTCGTTACCAGTTCCCAGCAATCCTTCTGGCAAACTCCTCTCAGTGTCGGCAACTGTTTCGGGACAACAAACTCTAAAACCTACAGGCTGTCCCTCCCCGTAGGTTTCCTGGCGTTTAAATGTTTCTTAGATCTGCATCCAACGGCAATATGTCCCCTCTGATGACACCGCCAGCATTCTGGTTCATCTGTATCACCATTTCCGGTTGATGGACCTCTTTCCCTCTGATCACGATTTCCAAAATTATTACCTCCACGGTACCCTCTAGAGCCTCGCCGGGAATCCTGACGTGGGTGCTGGTACTCACGTGATGCTGGCTGATACCGATGTTCATCAAAACTGGCAGATTGGGCAAAAGGAGGAGGCCCTGGAGGCGTGGCACATGCGGCTGCTCCAGATTGTTCCGATTTCTTTTTGAGTGTCTCAACATCGTTTGCCAACCTGTGGATTAACCCCCTTATCTCCTTCAAGTCAGAATTACCTTCCACGGCAGTGGCGGCCTTAACTGTTGCGGCTCCCTTTTTGGATGAACTAAATTCCTGCTTCCTTTGCTTTTGCTCATGTTCCACCTGGCGCAGGGCTATTCTTAACTCGTCAAAGTCTTTAATACGCTCAAACAAGTAACCAGATACGTCCCTAATAGATCTGCGCAGACCAGACCAAAACATGGCACGGAGCATTTCGTTTACCTGACTGGGCTGTACTTGACCTTTCTCCACGGCTTTATTCAGTATGTCCTCCAAGCGGCAACCCCAACTCGAGACATCTTCATCGTCACGCTGTCGAGCGCTGTAGAATTCTGCTAGCAGAGATTCTTTAACTTCTACAGCCCCATATATACTATCGAGTTTTGCTAACATTTCACCTAATCCAGCATGTGGACCTAGTCTCATTACAACCCTGCCGGCTTCGCCTTTCAATGATCGTCTAACTGCTTGTGCAATAACTTCAGAAGGATAAATCTTTTCCTGCATGAGACACTTAACCTCATGCTTCCATAAATCATATGGTGTATCTGTTTTCTTAGCTGTGTCCCCAGAGAAAAAGGATATTTTTGGCGTCTGAACGCTCCCCAATATGGCGGAACTTACTGGCTCAGATTTAACCTCACCTTGTGACGTCACAAATTCCGTCATCCATCTCTTCAAGTCTTCTGGAGTATCTGCCTTAGGCTTAATTTTCATCTTCTTAAATGTTTCAATTAAAGCTTTAGCTTCATCATCAGAAAACTCAGTCGCCATAGTGACGTTAGAAAACTTGTTACTTTTACCGTTAGGAGTGATGTTACAAATGTATAAATACAGAAATGCAGTAATAAGTACAGAACATAAGCTGGTACGTACCACTGAGCTCCAGGATGAAAACACCATAGGTTGTCCCCTCGTGCTGCAAAACAATGGCTCACTCATAACAATTCAGTGTACGCAATGTTGGCAGACACGTACTATGCACCAATCTCCCTAATATCCCATATATAGCAAGCACGCAAAATAGATATTCTCAGAAAATATTTCGGACGATGTTACATAACAATACGACACATGCATATATACAAACACTTTTGAAAAAACGAACCCTTCCGATAATTGATAGGATTCCCCCTTGCTTTGTTTGCAGATCAGTAAACCAGATACATACATATATAGGAAACTGCAAATGCCACAAGAGTATGAATATGCAAATCGTTTAAATGTTACTTTTTTTTCAATGCACCCTGTATGGTAAGTGTCCGTAATTATTGTCAGAATCGGAGAAGTACACCAGTGTTCAGAAATATTCCAGTGCATATACTGGTAATAAGTTCATATAAATGACGTTCTAGAGTCTTGATATTGTATGAATCATGAGAAAAACCAACTACCATGTGGTCTATATTTATTATAGCCGATATCCAATGAACATTTTTCAGTATGTTCTACCACAGTCAGCATATAAACCACGATACTGGTCGTGTGATACAGTTAGGCAAATAGCACAATTTGTTTAGTACACACGCACAGATGATTGTCCGACACAATTCAGCAGATTGATGAGCACAGTTCGGCAACTGGCTGTGGCTGGACTTCTAAGTCTCGCTTGTCTCACAGCTCGGGAAATCAATATGCTTCCACACACACACACACTTCTGTTTGGAGACTTGACTCGGTTGACGCAGATGAGACCTCTGGACTCGGGTCGGCTCGATTTCAGGGCCTTTCACATGGACGACTTCAGTCGGCTATACCTCGCTGGAGGCTCCAAATGTAGTAGTCACCCGGAATGATTAACTCGGATAACCGTTTTTAAGTCCGATATAGCCGTTTATTCGTCTGAGTAAAAACCCTAAAAATATACAAATTCACATGTTCAGACAAAACCAAATTATGCACTGTCACAAATACAATATAATACATGCTCCAATCTTTCATGTATTATGTACATGCTTGTAAATGGACATAAAATATAGCGCAACCGTTCTATAACATCACAAATATAGACTTGCGCTCCAAAACGTATTTACTGCATATTAATTGGTTAAAAGCACTGTACACAAATTTAAACATGTGAACATACGAACGCACGGACAAGCCTGCGATAAACGACACTTACCCTATCAGTGTGACAGGGGTTAACTCGATCCACAAGAAGCCGTGCAAGGCAACATACACACTGAAGGGCCTGTATAAAACAAGTACAATTCAATCAAATTGACAGCAACGAATATTGTCCGGCTAAGTCATACTTTATACACACGATATAGTGGAATGCAACATCGTACACGAATTACTATGAAAGCAATAGAATAGGAAACAATTACAAATGCTTAATTTATATGGCATATATATACATCGGATTAATGCATTTACTATGTCTGCCGTAAATCGGACCCAGAAGTGAATAAATAACCCACCATTTCCACAATCCAAAGAAACAATTCTACGATCTCCAAATCCCAGAATCCAGGACTACGTAAAGCCAGCTAATGGATATATCTCATTCATTTACTTTACGAGATAGATTACAATTTACGTTTCGATACATATATACATACATTAACAAATGACTAAATGAACAAATGGACTTACCTGTCGGACGCACGCCAGAGATACCAAATACCAGGTACGTATGTCTACAATCAGCTCGTTTCAGCAAACAGTAAGTATAACATAGATACAGTGCAACACAGCAGCGTGCCCTTCCGACCAGAGAAATGATATACTCTGCCCAATAGGCCAAAACAGGGTAAAATATATACGGATAAGTTGGCGCCGACAGCCTGTCCTGAGACAGCACTCAGCTATAATAAACAAAGGAAATATAAAAACAATGCCACGGAATACCCACATCAGCGCCGTGAGCTCCTGAAAGTCTAATTACATGAAATTAACAAGGTAAGTTAAAACACTAAGACGGCGCGAAATCAACGTGAGGGTCCAAACCAATGCGCTCGCATGTCGTACCGAGGGTCTGAACCAATGCGCCCACATATAATACAATCTCAAACAATACAATAACCAATATATAAAATGTAACACGGCCACACAACGACAATATAGTTCCAAGGAAAACTAGTGTCAATACGCGAATTACTTTGAAATATAACCTGAACAAGTATAAGAATTCACCACAAGAATACAAGAATTAATAATTATGATCGAATTTGCATGGAACACCTTCAACAGTACATATTTTACGAAGCTGACGAGTTGACCCAGTTCATTCCGTACTATAGAAAAACATGGCCGCCGAGTGGCGATCAAGTACAATAATGCTTTGTAAAGTTCACAATTGTCGGGTCAGTCACTGGATTTCCGTTGACGATTATGATGCCCGACGAACACAGTTAATGTCCGGGAATTTACCACAAGTAGGTATCCCGGGAAGAATATGAATACATTGGTTAATCCATGGTTTATGAAATATGTGCAGGTGCGTGTGCACCCAACAACGCGTACACAACACAGGCCCCTCCCAGTATGGGATGCCTTAACGAAATATCCGACACAGTAAATCCAATTTATTTGTAAACACAATAATTCACAGAAGTAGAAATCCCTGCAGGTAAGGCCCCTCCCAGTATGGGACGCCTTTATCACAAATATATCCAGGAATAAACTTTCATACACTTTTATGACTGTCCATAGGTCATGGACCCAGTCATAAATATGTGGAACCACAAAAAAATATATATATATATACACAGAATGAAGTTATATACACAGTCACTGGTATGTCACATTATTATTCAAATAAAAATTAAACAACATATTTTGTTAAATAAAAAGTATATATTCCTCTTCAATGTTATGTTATCAGTCACGATATTTTGTTTTAAAATATATTTTCAGAAAGTGAAGACGAATAAACTACATCATTGGGAGTATTTATATAATGCTGATACTTCAGCTTAATTATTGCAGTCAAATATTGAGAACGTCCGTATTCAAACGTTCATGTTATCAAATTCCAATGTATAAATGATGATGCATACGACAATTTTTTCCCCAAGTGTCCGTAAAAATAAATAAGTTGATCACTGCCAAAACACAAGCCTTGTCCGTGACCGTAGAGGAGTTGTCACCCCGGGGCTTCTCCGGGGCTTCAATGCAAAGGACTAATTGATGGAATTGACCTCAGTGTCAAACTAGAAGACATTTTCCCCACTCTCTCAAAACAAAACGTCGTATATGCCAAAAGAACAAACAGGAAACGACAAGCATTATGCTAGTATTCAAAGGATCAAAATTACCGGCAACTGTCCGGCTATGTTTTCATAACATTATAGTTAAACCTTTTTATGACACACCAAAACGATGTTTTAAATGCCAGAAATATGGGCATTTTTCAAAATTTTGCAAATCCCAAGTTGTGCGAAATGCTCTGGAAATCATAGTTACGAAGAATGTACTGAAACAAAAGTAACATGTCTAAATTGCAAAGGCAACCATTCAGCGGCCTACAAAGGTTGTATAGCTTTCAAAGAGGCAAAAAGAGTTGAATTCACCAAAGCAGACTAAGGGATTCCTTACGCCGAAGCTGTAAAAGAAATTAGAATGAATAGAAAAATCAGTATAGAAATGACCACCGCTCTACACAAAGCAAAGGCAACTGAGACAATAGTCCCAGCCGTGAACACAAACTCAGGTGATACAATGGAAAGTGAAAACAATGAACAAGAGACAGAGACAAAGAATCTAACCAAACTTGACCTTCTGGGCTTGATAAATATTGTGTTAAACTCAATTATTAATCCCCTTCAACCAAAGCTGAAGATTCAGATTTCAGATTATTTTATTACGCCCAGACCACTCTCGGTGGTATATGGGGGGAAAATACATCATACATAATACATAATGACAGAAACAGCAAAAAAGCAAAAAAAGAAGAGTGCTTATCAAATTAATAAGGTGAACAGTCAAGCACTAATTTTTACACCGGAGCATTTTACAGGGATGACATATATACATACATATGAATTATACAATTTTTCGGTCCGTAATCAAAATACTTCATATAGGGGGTGATAGTATTTCTGGATAGATACTAGACCAATGGAGTTAATTGGTGTATTATGAGTATAAATGAATATTATCTCCCATTGTCTATCACATGCATTCACGATAAAAACAGTAAGCTATATAGTTACAGTATTACCTGCGTATTTGATCATGCAGAGTTGTTTTTTTTAATGAAACATGTGTGGTATAATTCCGTTTCGGTTTCTGGCAAAATGGTCTATAATATAGCACATAAACTTCGATATTTTGATCATCTTGGGTACATGCTCTGTCCTGCAGAGGTCAATCATTTAAACAAGGATGGGTATGTAACATAATACTTATTTAGATATTTTTCTCGTAAATTATTGAAGTAAGGACATATAAGCAGATAATGGTATTCATCACCAATACAAGACTGACTTAATTGGGAGTTTGGCTCGGATGAAATTATTAACTGGGGGAAAAATCCGAAATACGACAAGAAAACATCCACACC
This sequence comes from Hanleya hanleyi, assembly GCA_036873755.1. Taxonomy (NCBI): domain Eukaryota; kingdom Metazoa; phylum Mollusca; class Polyplacophora; order Lepidopleurida; family Hanleyidae; genus Hanleya; species Hanleya hanleyi. Next base: position 17,938 of record JAVTVY010011381.1, read on the forward strand.
TAAAGAAAACTCTATCCCGGCCCTCAACATAACAACGTAAGATAATCCATTTGCGAATGCAATATATCAGGCACAAAATGAGATATATAATTAATACAAAATTCAACAAAACCCAATTATCAATACTCCAATGGAATGCCCGAAGCATCGGAAAAAACGGGGACAATCTTAAAGTCTTAATAAATGAAATCAGGCCAGATATAATTTGTGTTCAGGAAACATTTCTGAAGCCAGGAAAAAATAAATTTGCAATAAACGGATATAAGCCGTATAGATCAGACAGACTAACAGGTGCACTAGGGGGAAACCTCATATTAATAAAAGAGGACCTGATTCACATAGAACTAGATAAAAGCCCTACCAGTGACGATCTCGAATGGCACGCTATTCAGGTCTTCTTCAATAACAAACCTATTAACATCATTAATTTATATGCCCCAGGAAGTCTAAAGAAAATCTCTCCAAAAGAACTGGACAACATCACAAAGAAATTTAACTCCCCTATTATCATATGTGGAGATTACAACAGTCATAACCCCATTTGAGACGACAATTGCATCAAGGCAGACGAAAAAGGCCAAGTAGTGGGAAAATGGCTTGACCAAAACAACCTATGCTATTTAAATAATGGCCACGGGACGCGAATTGACATGAACACCGGCAAACTATCTGCAATAGATTTAACTATTGTCTACCCTGATCTAGCTGTTAAATCCGAATGTGAAGTGATTCCTGACACGCTTGACAGCGACCACTTCGCCATTCTGACGAAAATTAGTATAAAACCGGACTCTGAAAAGACAGACGCCCCACCAAAATTTCAGTACTCCAAAGCCGACTGGAAACGCTTCCAGAAAGACTGCCAAAGCCTAAATCATGACGAGATATTCAATTCCGATCCAGAGATGTTCAATGAAAACATTACAAATTCACTACTAAACATAGCACAAAAATATATTCCGATATCACAACAGCGCCACAACAAAAACCCGGTACCCTGGTGGAATCCAGAGTGTTCAAAGAATATTGCGGCTAGAAGAAAGTAGGCTCCAAAGTGATCACGCGAAATACAAAGAACTCAAAATTATAGCTGAAAAAAGTATCAAAGAAGCTAAATCTAAATGCTGGGAAGACTTTTGCAACACTATAGATACCAAAACCAATTTAAAAATGTATGGAACAAAATAAAAAATATTCAAGGAAAGTTAACAAACACAGTCCCTGTACTGAACAAAACTAAAAAAAAAACGAAAAAAGAAAAGGCAGAACACCTCGCCGAATCTTTCGCTTCAAACAGTAGCGATAGCAACCTGAAACCAGAATTCAGAAAAATTAAGGAAGAGACAACGACAGAAAACGATTTGGACGATCATTTAGAAAACTATCTCAAAGCAGACTTCAACATTGATGAATACCGCAAAGCTATACACTGTAATAAAGAGAGCTCACCTGATGAAGACAAACTAGGATACACGATCCTTAAACACCTACCAAATAAAACACAGAAACTAATTTTCAAACTAATTAATGTCAGCTGGCAGACTAAACAACTTCCAGCTAAATGGAAAACATCTTTGATATTGATATTGATATTTATTTGCAAAGAATCAGCATGGCTGTTTTTCATCTATGCATAAAAACAATAAATAAATAAATAAATACATAGATAAAACATAACATTTAGATAAAACAATAAGACATAGACATAAACGGTTACAAAATATTACATGTTATCACAGTTAACATTACGTATACATACATTAAAATGGCTCAACGTTAGATAAAATAAATATGGTGCAGTGCTTTTTAAAAGTTTTTAACGTATTGCACGCACGAACTTCTTTCGGCAACTCATTCCACAACTTTGCACCTTGAAATGAGAACGATTTCTTGAGATTTTTTTGACAAGGTGATGCCATTTGCCTGGGAGAACCTAGTACTATAATTATGAATCGTTGTAGAAAAATTAAAAAGACATTTTAAGTGACTAGGGCATTTATCGTTTACAGTTTTCCACATTAGAACACATTTGTTTAAGAAGAATCGCTGCTTAATGCTCAACCACTTACAGTTTCTCAACATTTCAATGCGATGTGTTCTATAGTCACATTTGAGAATAATGCGCATTGCACGATTTTGTATTCTTTGAATTTTTGCAATGTCGCCCGACGAAACCACGTCATAGATAGTGGAGCAGTAATCAATGCGGGGTAAAATCAAAGTATTATACAAAACAAATGCAGTGCTCTGAGGAACAAGGGGAGATAACCTTTTTAATAAGCCAGTGCTTCTGTTTAGCTTTTTAACTGTGTAGTCCACATGCTCCTTCAAAGTTAAATTCTGGTCTATATTTACACCTAGATATTTTATGCTATTTATTCTAGTAATGCTTTCTCCATTTAAAATAATTTGCCAGTTTTCGTCCACATTCTTTTGTTTTTGGGGTGTTCCAATTAGCATTACATTTGTTTTTCCAATATGGAGGCTCAATTTATTTGCACATAACCATGTGTATACATTTTCAAGGTCTTTCTGAAGTAAAGGTTGAACAGTGGACGCATTTTGTCCAGCTACATAGAAGGCCGTATCGTCGGCGTACAAATTCACCTCACAGTGTTCGAAACAAACATTTATATCATTGATAAATACAATAAAAAGCAACGGACCCAAAATGGATCCTTGCGGAACTCCAGTAGCGATATCCAAAGGTTTTGATGCACAACTGTTTATGACCGAAACTTGTGTTCTTGATCTGAGATAATTTCGAAACCATGTTGTGCCGCCCAACCCATAGATATCCAGTTTAGCTAATAGCACGTCATGGTCAACTGTGTCGAAAGCTTTCCTCAAGTCAAGTGCTGCAAGTCCAACAATGTTGCCATTATTAATTTTATCATAACAATATTCGGTTAGTCTGTGAAGACAAGTTTCCGTGGTGTTGCCTTTTTTGAATCCAGACGGCGTATCACTAAGAATATTGTTATCAATCAAATGATCATATACTTGCTCATGTACAATCCTCTCAAGGATCTTTGAAATGATAGGCAAAACCGAAATTGGCCGATAATTACCAGGATCAAGCTTTGACTCACTTTTGTGCACTGCTGTCAATCGAGCAGTCTTCCACTCATTAGGTATGTTACCAGTTTTCAGTGACATGTTAATCAGATAAGTAATGCTGCTGGATATCCCGCTAGCTGCGGTTTTGAGTAAACGAGACTGGTAATTATCTAAGCCAGTAGCTTTGCCAACAGGTAAACTTGAAAGGTGATCTAATACTACACATTCAGATATAAGCTTGAAATGAAAATACGGAACATCCCTTGGTAAGAATTTCCGAACATATGTCAAAGGATTTACATCAACAGTAGGTATTTTGCTGGCTAACTGTTTACCAATTCCAGTGAAAAACGAATTGAAACAATCAGCTATGTCTACAGGTGATTTAAAAGCTCTACCGTTAACTTCTAGGGCTGGAATACCAGTTTGATGAGCTTTTGGCAAAATTTCTTTAAGAATTTTCCACATTCCTTTAGAGTTTCCAGCATTATTCTCAATTTCACTTTTGTAGTACGTATTTCTAGCATTTCTATACATAGTTGTCACCTGATTTTTCAACTTTTTATGCCTAGCGAAAGATGAGCTGTTGTTTGTCAAAACAGCATGTTTGAGATACTCATCTCTTACACGTTTCAAATTTTCAATTTCATCACTGTGCCATTTCCGTTTCTGTTTACCAACAGTGTATTTTTTTAAGGGAGCAAACTCATTTGTAACACTGTCAAATAATGATTTCCATGCAAACCATGCATCATCAATACATTCAAAAGTTTCAATAACTTGCCATGGAATCATTTTCAAAGCACACATATAGGCATCAGTATCTAGATTTTTTAAATTTCTACCATATACGAATTTATGGTGATTTGGGGTGCCATTATTTCCAAACATCACATAGTTCATCAGATGGTCAGCCACGTTAACAAGGGCAACCCCACTACAGACATGTAAATTATACTGTGAATTGTTTGAAAAAGTCAAGTCAATGCAGGTTTCACTTCTGTCTGTTATCCGAGTTGGTTGTCTTATGTGTTCGAAAAACCCGTATGCATTCGCAATAGAGTCAATATTTTCAGTATGGACATTCGAGTTGATTTTAAAATAGTCTAAGTTGAAGTCACCAGTGATGAAGCATATTAAGTTGGTAGCATCTAGCGACTGCAAGTGCCGTTCAAAGCTGTCCGAGAAACTAGTAGTCGTTTGGGGGTGCCTGTAGAGAACATCCACAATAAAGGGCCTACTTTTCCCCCTGGAAATTTGAAAGGAATTTGACATTATATCATCGGGGTCTAAGTCGGGTCTTGGTGTATAGGAAAGTCCAGCTTTAAAATATACACCAACTCCTTGAAGACCTTGGAAGCTTCGATTATCTTTCCGCTCAAATATATAACCATCAATATTCACATCCGATGTAAAGATGTTATCATTCAACCAGGTCTCAGTAATACATAGAATGTCTGGTTTAAATGTACGGAGCGTGTCTTCGACAGCATGTAGATGGTATTCTAAACCACCCTCCCCTGTGTTTATGTGGGCAATCTTAAAGCCATTGCCACTTTCTAAGATTTTGGTTGTTTGTGGCAATCTTAATCTTTCAGTGTTTATCTGGCTTTCAGGGCTTGAGTCAGGCGAGTTTTGTGAGAGATCATCTGTGAAAAAAGAATCACTAAATGAATATGGCTTGCAGTACATACAATACCAATCAAGGGTCTTGTCATCCTGGTACTGGCGGTATGTGGGTAGATCCATGTTGACACATTTTGTGTGGAACCAGGAGTCACAAAGATCACAAGCGATGGCTCTCTGGTTACGTTTCACAGGCTTGGTACATTGGCCACATGGACATTTTATTGGTCCAGGATTTATGTTCACATCACATGAGAGCATGAGTACTAGTAGTAGTTGATATTTTCCATTTGGATCCAGTTTGCACACACCATCATACTTTCGTTTTTCAAATGGTGGAAGGGAGATCTTATTATACATGTAATTCAAGGCCTCCCATTTGTAACAGTTAAATTGGGTGTGAAATATAGCAGGATCCATAAACTCACGTACACCCACTTCCTTGTTGTAAACATCATCAAAATCGGTCGCACTCCTTGAGCTGCATAGGATCACAATAACCTGCAGAATAGCATTCCGTCCCGCTGACATCTTATGCAGTGCCACAATACCGGTAACGTATATGTTTCTACGAAGTCTGTTGTGCAGGTAACTATGGTGTTGTTGTTGCTTCACCACCCAAATTTCAAAGTGTCACTTTGACAGGAATAAACATAAAATTGACACAAATTTCACTTTAAAATGTCTGATCTGTGCATCTAAAAGTACATTCCCGATGTAATATAAATGAAACGGCAAGGATGGTTAAGATAATTCGACGATAGAAGTTAAAAAATTTCAGCAGCTAAATTTTCCACATTCTCTCCATTCTATCGTTATCCCAATCCCAAAACCAGGCAAAGATCCATCAGACAGCAACTCTTACCGCCCAATTTCTCTCACTTCAAATCTATGTAAAATAATGGAAACCATGGTAAAGAAAAGAGTGGAATTTCATATGGAAAACAACAACTTATTAAACAAAACTCAAAGCGGCTTTCGTAAGAACAGAAGTACGTTAGATCATATAGCCAGATTACAACACTCAATAAAAAGGGGAATATCGAACATCAGTACACACTAGGTATCTTCCTAGACATAGAAAAAGCATTTGACCTTGTATGGCAGGACGGCATAATTATTCAATTAAGCAAACTTGGGATTAAGTGAAGAATGCAACACTGGATAAAAAAACTTCCTAAACAACAGAAATTTTAAAGTTCGCATAGGAAACATCCTATCCACCGACCATCAACTAGACAACGGTACCCCTCAGGGAAGCGTCATTAGCCCCACCCTTTTTAACATCCTCATAAATGGCCTAGCCGATGAAATTGACACGAAACATCCAGAAGTAGAACAGTCCCTATTTGCTGACGATTCTGCCCTCTGGAAAACCGCACGTTCCATAACAAAAACTTACAGGTGTAATGCAAAAAACACTAGATACAATTAGCGGCTGGGCGGATACATGGGGCTTCAAATTTTCCGCTCTCAAAACAACGGGTATTATATTCTCAAACAATAAACACATTGACGTTAAACTAACACTAGGAGGTCAGAAAATTGAATTCAAAAATAGTGTTAAATATCTAGGTATGATCTTTGACAGAAAACTCACATGGAAAGACCACATCGATCAACAAGTTCTTCGGTGCAATAAAGACCTGAAACTCATGAGGTGTGTGGTTGGGACAAACTGGGGAGCGAGTAAATATAGTTTGATAAAATTGTACCAAACTCTTATTAGGTCAAAAATAGATTACGGGTCCATCGCCTACCAATCAGCATGCAAGACACAACTGAAAAGAATAGACAGCATTCAATATTCTGCTCTAAAAATAGCTACTGGAGCTTTCCAGGGAACCGCCTTATGTAGTCTTCAAATAGAAACCAAGGAGAAACCTTTTCGTTTAAGACGAGAGGAACTGTCCCTGAAATATGCAGGAAAAAGTAGAGCTAAGGGCGATAATCACCCATGCCACAAAATTTTTGAAGATAAAAGTGAATATGAATATTTAAAGAAAAACTGGGGAAAAGACTCCGCCCCCCTCGGCTACACCGTAAATAACCTATTCCAAGAACATGAAATACCCATCGCACACATCTGCGACACAGACAAAATCACTAGGCCACCCTGGGAATTAGAGTCGCCCCACGTGGACACAAGTATACACGACTACCTCACAAAGGAGGACAACCCAGACTTCATAAGAGCCACCACCCTTGAATGTATCAACCAAAACTGGAAAGATTACATAAAAATCTATACAGGCGGATCGAAAAACACAAGTAATGACACAGGATCAGCTTTTGTTATACCTGAGCTCAACATACAAAATGGTTTCAAACTTCCAGACAATATGTCTGTATACACTAGTGAACTGATTTCTATAATTAAGGCTCTCAAATGGATCATCGAGCACAAACCAATCCGTGCGGTGATACTCAGTGACTCCCTTAGTGGACTCACATCCATTAAAAATTCTATATCTGACAGTAGACCTGATCTCATACACAAAATAGAATGTATCTGTACACAAATACACAACGAGGGTATAGACGCCATTTTAGCATGGCTCCCCGCGCATGTCAACATGAGAGGCAACGAAGCAGCCGATAAAACTGCCAAAGACAGTCTTGCTAAAACTGCACACGATGTGCCAATAGGATTCGGATGTAAAGAACTCAACACTATCATTAGACGCAAAATAGATAGCAAGTGGCAAAAGGAATGGAACGAAGAAGAACGTGGACGATGGTTACATAAGATTTTTGATGGAGAGAAAAGACAAGTCCAAGGATTCCAATTAGACAATAAACGTGACGACCGCATCATCACAAGATTAAGACTAGGCAAAACCGGACTTAAATCTCATCTGTCCATGCTTCTGAAAAATGCAACAATGTAGAAGAAACAATAGAACATGTCCTACTGGAATGCCCAAAACACTACCCACAACTCGAGGCACTTAGAAACGAATTAAAAAAATTCAACACTCCCTTAACATTATCAGCGATATTAAACCCTAAGCCCCCCATTAGAAAACAGGTATTCAAGTCCTTAATAAATTTTATCAAAACTGCTGGCTATTATTCCAGTATTCCTACGAAGTAGGCTACAGATCGCAAATTGTCCGGTAATGAGTGAGTGAGTCAGTCCATCCGAATCCTTTCGTCGGCAAAATAAGGAGAACCGTTGACATTAGAACCTTGATTTTTGGCATGAACGTGCATTAGGGCATTGTTACCAGCATGTTCTGATCTGAAATAATTCTGATTTAAATTAGATTGATAATTAACACTTCAGTATATTGTTATACATGTAGCTATATGTGGACTATAGCCTTTAACGTGTATCAGCTTCAAATTCAGGTCAAATTACCCAGAGCTAAAAATACCCTGTCCCACTGTATGTCTTTGTACCGGTTATGCTCAGGAGAATGACATAGAATAATTATTATCTTGTGCAGAGAAGGTGTTGGTCTGGAGTTGAATTACCGTAAACTACATAAATGCTACCTTTCTACTATAGTACTATATATAAAAATTTGTTGTATTGTTGGGAAAATAATGCGATTCAAAAAGTTGTTTTGATCCTGGACAAGGGCACTGAAAACCATTAAAGATATGTAAATGTATTTTCACACGTAAAGCTTGAAATCTACTGAACCTATATTATTCAATCTGTTTCCTTTAATTAAAAAATTGTAAAATTAAATCGGCGATCGTTATTTATTTTGGAATGAAGGCGCATTAGGAGACTGTTACCAACAAGTTCTGAGCTGACCTACTTTTGATGAACATTTCTGGTGATTTTTGATGAAAATCACTGGCGATTCTGACTTGGGCGATGCCCATCTTAATATAGGCAGGATTTCAACTGGGGGTGGGGATTTCCAAGAGTTCAGTTCACGTTCGAGTCCTAATGCCTACTGTACTTCGTAGGTCCTGTGACGTTAGTCACACTGCTCATGTATAACACTACCCCCGTGCATGCGCACTCATTTTTTTTTTTCTTCTTCTTCATACTCAACTACTAGTACACCAAGTACTATGCCACGATGTGATAGAGGTCAAATCATTCTTTCGACTTCAACAAAATGTATGGTTGCAGCGGAGTTACCTTGATACTGAGGGCCGTGTGCACCATTGCCATTCAAAACATTATGGTCTTAATAAACTATCCATATATAACATCCGGCCAAAATGTCACCGACACTTTTAGAAATAAAATAGGCATGGCAACAACGGAGTTACCTTAATACTGAGGGCCGTCTGTTCCACAGTCCTACAAAATAAACGATGGCCAAATCTAATGGAATGCATGGCAACAATAGCACGGCCAAAACGCATATTGAGAACAGTATTCGGCATAAAATACAGGAAATGGTGATGGCGGAGTTACCTTGATACTGAGGGCTGTCTATCTCATTGTCCTACAAATACTTTATGGCCATCAAACGATAATGTATACGGAAATATTACCGAGCTGTTTATTTGTACATTCATCTAGTATTGAACTTGTCGAAAAGTTTAGTTATTTATTCATTTGTTTATCTATTTATTCACTTAATTATATATAGCTATTTATATTATGTGACTGACGGCCGGGGGTGCATGTTGTGGGAGAAAGTTATTCCTACGAAGTAGGCTACAGATCGCAAATTGTCCGGTAATGAGTGAGTGAGTCAGTCCATCTGAATCCTTTCGTCGGCAAAATAAGGAGAACCGTTGACATTAGAACCTTGATTTTTGGCATGAACGTGCATTAGGGCATTGTTACCAGCAAGTTCTGAGCTGATCGAATTTATTTATAATTAATTTTTCTGAAATAATTCTGATTAAAATTAGATTTATAATTAACACTTCAGTATATTGTAATAGATACATACCATCCATGTGGCCTTTAACAGTATCATGTTCCTTTTATGACCATGAAGCCTTATCAGTGGATTTAAAAGTCATTAAGGCTTGTCCTTGGAACAAACACAGAGAGAGGCTCTATCGAGCTTTGTGGTTTTTAACAATGATTTATATCCAAGCCCACTGAGATAAGGCTGGTTTCTACTCTGCTGCTTGTCACATCAAATTACAGTGGTCGGTGTCCTGTCAACTATCCTGGAACATTTCCTAGCTTAGACATTAAACTGCCCGCTAAACTTGCCATCAAATGTGATCAGGCTGGGAGTACAAGAATGTGCGGTGTATTTTCTGTGGACTGTGTAGGCTGTACAGTCTGAATGAAGACAGCCTAGCAGAATTAGTTAAAGCTAGGTGGTTTAACGTTTATCAATGAAGAAAATCACCGATCAACCGCCATAGAATATAATGTGAAACAAGAAAACCGGAATAGTACATTCATCAGATTGCCGATGCCCAAAATGTGTTGTCTCATATATCTAGATAACAACGTGATGTAGAGATGCTATTTATTCGTCTTTGTACCGGTTATACTCAGGAGAATGACATAGAATCATTATTATCTTGTGCATAGAAGGTGTTGGTCGTGAGTTGAATTACCGTAAACTACATAAATGCTACCCTTCTACTATAGTGATATATATAAAAAATTGTCGTATTGTTGGGAAAATAATGTGATTCAAAAAGTTGTTTTGATCCTGTACAAGGGCACTGAAAACCATTAAAGAGATGTAAATGTATTTTCACACGTAAAGCTTGAAATCTATTGAACCTATATTATTCAATCTGTTTCCTTTAATTAGAAAATTGTAAAATTAAATCGGCGAGTGTTATTTATTTTGGAATGAAGGCGCATTAGGAGACTGTTACCAACAAGTTCTGAGCTGAACTACTTTTGATGAAAATTTCTGGTGATTTTTGATGAAAATCACTGGCGATTCTGACTTGGGCAGTGCCCATCTTAATATATGCAGGATTTCAACTGGGTGTGGGGATTTCCAAGAGTTCAGTTCGCGTTCGAGTCCTAATGCCTACTGTACTTCGTAGGTCCTGTGACGTTAGTCACACTGCCATGTATCAAATTATTGCATAGAAAAACAATAGAAAACACGAATGACTACAAACCTTCTATTTCATATGATACAGGCACTGCACACCGAAGACCACAGACGGGATGGACAAGACATGAAACAGAAGATGGATGACGATTACAAGAATATCAACAGCGCCTTGAATGACAACGCCGTCAAACAAGAACGTTCAGAATCAGAATACTCGACTCTATACCACGTCAGACACGCTACCCCATAGATGTCACCGAACTGACGCCTCAACACAGAATATGATCCTTTGACTTTCACGCAATATAGGACGTAGACCTGCCGTCCTGTACCCCAATACATACTCCAAGCAATTGTTACAGGCACAGATTTTTGGAAGAACCTACCCTGTTCCCAGGGGCGTCGTTAGGGAAGTCATCTCGAAAAATCCTGAAGACGCCCTGGTTCTCCCAGTTTTTTCTGGACGGCTTTGTGTGTACGAAGCGGTACCAAGACAAAGGAATCATCCACGCGATTACAACAGCATAACCTAACCAATAACAGACTTACCAACTTGTACATAGCGACTCTTCTTTACTTGTATTTATATTTCCCTCTGCTCTCTCATTGTTATTTATTATTTAATTATTTATTTTCCTACGAAGTAGGCTACAGATCGCAAATTGTCCGGTAATGAGTCAATGAGTCAGTCCATACGAATCCTTTCGTCGGCAAAATAAGGAGAACGGTTGACATTAGAAGCTTGATTTTTGGCATGAACGTGCATTAGGGCATTGTTACCAGCAAGTTCTGAGCTGATCGAATTCTGATGAAAATTTGATTTATAATTAATTTTTTATTATTTATTGATGACTCGAGTGCACTGTCATGCCCATCAGGAACCCTTGGCTGTATTCTTCACTGTGACTTTTAAGCGCCTGGGACTAACTTCGGCCGCCCAGCACTAAAGCAAAAAAAAAAAATGATGCGCCCAGCTCTCGAAAATATCAGTAACTATAATGGTACTTGCCAAAATATGTCGGCATTATACGTTTCCAGGTAGCTCCGCCATGTTTTCCCTAATAGTCCACGCCACGCTTCCCAAACATCTGCCGTAAATTGTTGGAAATATTCGGGAACCCTCGTGATCATGCTGGTCGTTGTTAGCCGGTGGTATTGCGGAAGGCTACCGAAATCCCAGAATCTCGCGTCAGGCGAGCTGTATATGCCACGATGCATGAAGGAAGCAAATCATTTGATCGGAGAATGGAGGTTGTTATTTCGTCTGCTGCGAAGTTTTACCGAGCCACGAATATCACTTGACATGTATTTTATAAATCAATGTCATGAAGCGCCAAGCAACTTTGAAAAACTTCTTCTCACAGAAGCGTCAGAGGTCCAGTGAAGGTAAATCTTTTGTTGGCTTTCGGTGGTCGTTGTTGTTGTTCTAAAACGTCAGCTTCCAAAAAATATTTTAATTATATCTATATTAAAAGCACACATGCATGTGTGCGCTCGCTCGTACGCCGTAATCAGTCTATTACATCTACATGTACTATGCGATATCTATAATATGGCTAGTACACTTGAATCCAGTATTAAATTGGAGATTCCTGAGTAATCTATTTTTAGCCTAACTTACATTGTAATGTTGACACACATTCCGATACCACACACATTCCGATAGTATCCGTTTTCACTCATTTGCTGGTCTTGGAATTTCGTTGAGATTTAAGGCATGTTATACTGCACGTTTTTTGTATCCAGCCTATACAACATTGCATCATTTCTTCAGTTCCGTCATTAGTTAAAAAATGTTCTACCCCAAAAAGAAATTACTAAATTTAAACACAACAATGACCCTATTATATGTTATTACTGAAGAAATCGATAATAAAATCATCGTTGTGTTTTAAATTCAGTAACCTATAACGACTTGTTTATTTTGTTCGTGTGTGCTTTATTGTTCATTGATTATTATTATGTACTCTTTTCAGATGAGGTTCCTTGAAGTTGAATGCCAAATAAATATATCCATGGAGAATGGCTCTCTAGTGATGCCTGATTTGATTCTTGCATTCTAACAAATCTCTGATCTTGACCTTTCTCACTTCAAATTTGTGTTTCTTATCCAGTTTCCTGTCTTATTTAGGACTACAAACATTTACTTCTCAACTGCTCTGACAGAGCATCATTCCCTACGCTAATTTAAGAAAAATCGCATAATGCCGAGAAGGGGGGGGGGGGGGGTCCCCGCTCTCTCGGACTCTCCCCCCAACACTTCGTGCTGTACTGCTGGGCTGATCATTCTCCAGGGTAATAGAAACTGAGGGCGATAATAGTTGCTACGCTAATGACTCACCAGCGGTGACATCTGGAAAAGTTTAATAGTTCCCACTGTCAATTAGAGACGCTATATAAATTCTCTCATGGTAGCACACAGGGCCCCCAAGTCATCTCTCGAGTACACACTTAAATTATCTCAAACCCTATTTCGTAGGTCCAGTGACGTTAGTCACACTGCCATGTTAATATCTAGTGCTGCAAAAGATCTCAAATTAACGAAGAAATGTACCGTGAAAGTTAAATAAAACATTGAGTTGATGGGCCGCGAAATCCGTATGGGAAGCGGCCCTTAAACTACAATTTCAATCAATAACCAAAACAATAACAACTAAACCAATAAGAATAAGTCTGTACTCTGTATCATACAAGATGAATGTATAATACTTTTCCTATTATTTTTTTTATAGGCATATCACGGAAATTTTACCGACAGCTAATTAATACGAACGTGTGGGAAATGCATGGGCTAGCTATTTATATATATATATCCAGTTGTGCTCTTGGACAGTGCTATATATCTGTATATATTTACCAGAAGACATTGCCATCGAAATAAAATATATATTCAATAGCATTTTACCTTTGTGTCATTTTCTGAACATAGATATATTTGACCATATTCGCTGATAAAATTTTTATTTGGGGACGAGTTGACTCAAGGTTGGGGACGTGTTGACTCAAAGTTGGGGACGCGTTATCGTTGATAGGGGATAGGTTTCAGGCAATTCAGTCCGTTTCTGTGCACGATACCACTTTTTGAAAAGATGTGTATACGCGCGTAAATTTAGAACGTTTTCCACCACACGCGGTAGCCTGCTATTTTCCACGGTGTGACTGTCTGTCGTCTAAGGTAAGATTTGTCTTTATTTCGTACAAATTTTCGAAGTTAGTGTCGTAGAATATTTGTAAAATGTTTGTCTAGCCACAGCAGAGCTAACGGAGTGCGAGAAAATGTAATCTACAGCGCGCCCATAACATCTGTCGAAGCCTTCGAAGGTTGGAATTGCCACCGTTGTTGTTGTCACTGGTTGTTGGTTCCCTCCTTTCAGACTAGAAGCACCCTCTTATAGCCCGAAAACATCGGCTAAAGGAGTCTATTTTCTTTTTCTGGTTGTTGTTGCCGAATCGGACTCCTTAGCCCGAATAACATTACAGACCGAAACGGAAAGAAACAAATTGGACGTCAGTCGCTCGAGATCTTTCACCTGTTCAGCCTCCAGACTCGCTTTTGTATAAGGCATTCATTATTATTCTGTTATGTACTCTACCCTACTGGGGTGTTCGTACAATAAAGTTGAATCTTGAGCAGAGTGAGGACCATAGGCATAGAGTCAATAACTGTACTAACTGGGTCGGGTATATCAAAAATGTACTTAAGGATACAAATTCTTATCATATCTGGGAAAATCTTGGGTGTAAAATCCCTAATGCTACAAATAAGTACATTAAAAAACAGCTGGAAGAGAAATTTGTCTGCACTTGGAAAGAACAATTAAATATGTCCAGCAAACTCGATACTTATATGGTGAAAAAATACCCGTTTCGAGAATATTTTGTTATCAGTGAACAACTATAAACATCGATCAGCACTAATAAAATTAAGAATTAGTGCCCATAGACTACCAATAGAAAGTGGCAGGTATACCAAGACTCCCAGATGTGACAGACTGTGTACAACTTGTCAGGTAATTGGGGATGAAAAACACTTCCTATTGTGCTGTACTGCTTTTAATGCATATTGTTGAAGAATATTGAGTCATCTGTTACATCCGATATATCAAACGATGATCTTTTTATAAAACTGTTAAGTTGTTCAGACAAAATAATTACCAAGAATGTAGCAAAATTTGTATATGACTGCTTCAGTACTACAGATAATTGAATACTGCATAACATAAACCATTGTGTAAAGCTGTAATATATTAATTTATATCCGTGCCAATAAGCAAGCAAAATAAGAGTATCCGCCATCAAGTTTTTAATGAGGTATTTTAGTATGTGTACCCTATCTATTATTTTACTGTGTATATTATGTTATGTCTGTATATTTTGTATGTATGTATGTCTGTATGTGTGTACATGTATGTATGTATCTATGCGTTTTAGCCTTTTCTGGGGCACAATTCATGCAATAAACTATCTATCTACCTGTTCACGGGATCAGATAATCGACTGAAATTATTTGAATTCGACTGAAAAAACGGAAACTCGGTAGGTTATTTGTTGATAGCTCGCTTAATACTGGTTCGATTCTGACAATCTAAAGTTTCCGGAGTAGCTGAAGAGATTCTCTTTTCAAAAATATATAGTTTGATGACAATTTTTTTTTTATTTTTGAGATAGTGGGCAACTGAAAAAATTGTGTCGACTTCGCTGAAATTTTTTCTAGACCGACTGACATGCGGTTTTTCTTGTCCGGAAAATTATTCCGTGGACTGACTGAAATACTTTTAGGTTTCCGGAACTACTTTCTTACGAATAAAATGATATAAAATTTATGCATGTACCTTCTACCGTTTTCCGTAAAAGGGTTCGCTGAAAAAAAATGATTGAAAATCAAGACATTTTCAGCAGGATCGGCCATTCGGAACTCCCGAGCGGAAATCTACGAAGGGGACCGATTCTACGCTCGGGGGACGACAACATGAATTTCCTATGAATCTCCAGATGTGACGCGCCGGAGCCCAATCACTCTCGCGGAAGCCTTAATCCCCGACCAGCAAATATTTCCCTGCGAGTCTCTGAAATAATCACACCCAACTTAAGTATAATTTGAAACAAATCACTTGTACTGTCCCGGACACAGTTTTCACAAGTGGCAGTATCGGAAAATGATTAAAACTTTCATTTCTCCGACTTCCGCGAATCACAGCTTTCACTCAGTTGCAATAAATCGATCACCCCTCATTTTTAATACCTCAAATTATTAGAGGAATTACTGTATCAAGGACAGTGCCAGGTTTCAAAATGTTCTGGATTTTTTTGTTGAGTGACAAATCAAAACTGGCAAATATTTGACAGATCAACTCCTGCGAAGTTAAATGTGTTGTTTTGTTTCCAATACTGTGAATCCACAAATGAGAAAACCATGTCTTTGGTTGCTTTTCTTGTAAATTACCGTTTGCTCCACCGAAATAACCCTTACCAAAATTTCTGATTATTACCATACATGTAGTATTATCACAGTACATACATGTATTACCAGATTAAAACCACAGTATTACCAGATCATTACCAATACCAGAGTAAAATCTCATATGGAAGTAATTATAAGGTAAGTACTCTGGTAAGCCTATGGTAAGTAATCTGGTAATAGTCTGGTAATGATAGGGTAATACTCTGGAATTGGAACATACATGTATGGTATTGATACATCTGGTAATGCTATGATTTGAACCACACCAGATATTCTTCAAACCATAGCATTACCAGATGTATTACCCTATCAATAACATATGTTCCAATTCCAGAGTATTACCCTATCATTACCAGACTATTACCAGATTACTTACCATTAATCTCATATTGTAGTTGACATGTATATTTACAGCACGTTCACATAATATTGACATGCAAATGAGGCTGCTTCGACTCATGCAGCAAGCCAGCGAAAGTATAAAGCACAGGCCAAGATCCCAATGCAAAAGCATTAGTTGATGACGAATGATTTATGTCACAGGGTATATCTGGAATGCTGGCTACCCAGGTGATGGGTGCACTATAGTTACCCTCAGGGACTTACAATAGTCATTCTGTAAATTAGAGAGAGAGAGAGAGAGAGAGAATTAAGGTTTAACATTGCAATCAGCAATATTTCAGCTATATAGCGACGATCAAACAAAATTCTAAGTAATCAATTCAAAAACTCGGTAAACTAATGCGTTAAAACAGGTACAAACATTAAAATTTGTACAACAAACCAATCTCTCTCAAATAACCTACAAATGTAAAATACAATCCTCTTTCACTCTGCTAAAAAGATCTTCCAGCGTAGCTGCTCGATAAAAAGTTTCTCTTACCATGCTTACAGTCTTAAAATCTATGCAGTCTATGAGAACTGTAAATTAGATATTAGTATGTAGTGAGTAATTGTTATGATTATATGGATCAGTGTATGTTAGCCCCCATTCTAGTTTAATTTATTGGTGTCAAATTGTCAAGATAATTGTTATTAGAAACTTTTTGTTTTCAAATACTAGAATCAGTCAAATCGATAAAGTTTGAGAATATTGCCACAATATCACCAAAAATTGCAACCGCAAGAAAGGGTTGGGGCAATATTGTTGCAATACCCGGCCATAGAAATTCCAGGGTTCATGTCCATGGTCGACTAGAAATCCCTGGAAACACTACTGGAACTTCCCTGGAATTATGCTGGAAACCATGGACAATGTCCATGGTCACATTATTCTGGACCCTGGAAACCATGGACAGCATGGACAATGCATGGACAATGGACACCATGGAATTACAGGAATTCACCACTTCTTCAGCATGGAAATTGGATTTAGAAAAATTATAATCAAAATAGGCTGGAAAAAGCATGGAAATTGTGGACTTAGAAAATTTCCCAGAGAAATGAGTGTGAACTTAGAATATTTTCAACAAAAAAATAGAATATGCAAGCTGCACTTTTCTTTGTTTTAACAAAATGGGAAGTAAATTTATCGATCTAGGAAACCAAAACGGTAAATGGCGAAGATACCGTCTAGTTGTAACACTGAAAAATGTGTGTGACCTGTTTATTGTTATTCTCCGAGATCTCCTATAACAATCCATTGAAAACAATTCTGCTTTTTTGATTTAAACTTGATTGGCATTTGGTTCACAGATATTTACAATCTTTGATATTTGGTTCATACACCATGTAAGAATCATGAGACAATGCATACAATAGCCAAGTCTGGGGACAACAATGTGTCTAGACTTGTGCCTTTTCAGCGACACAAAGACCCAGATAATAGTAGCGACCTGATACTTCCATCTCGCGACAAACCAGACTATTCAGCAGGAATATATGCAGAATTTTCTGGAGAAGAACGTTTACCATGAACCATGTCTGACCCTTATTCTTATTCGGATAGCTTAAGCTTATTTGCATAGCTTCCTACCACACTATATTGTTTACTATGGTCCACAATTCTAATTGTAATTGCAAGGGGCATTACACTTTTATTTCGGCAGTGAGTTGTGCAATCTTTTTCACTAATTTCACCAACTCAGTAATATCAGACGGTGGTATGTTAATTCGACATAAAGACTGAACTGCCCAAATTTCAAATATGAATCATCCTCAACCCTGCCTACATGTATATTGGTCCAAACATGTACTTGTAAAAATTGGTAACACGATTTGTCATCACCAGAATGAACAATTGAAACCACAGTACCAGGTTTTAACTAATTTACTCTACACATACAACCTGTAACTATCTGGGTCATCTAAACACGGTAAGACTGACCCTGGGATCGTGCATCTACATTGTATTTTCAGCCTACTTTCTGCAACTATACAAGGGACCCCGGAATCAAATCCACGTCATCAGCCAATCAGCTAAACTCAACCGACATAACCCCAACGTAACCTGCCATTTTCGAGTCATGTGCTGGCACACCTGTTCTTTAGAAACTTATTCATTACACTCAATAATGAGCAGGTTGTTCACAATATTCTGTGATGTAATGTTCTGAGACGTTCACAACTTAATCCCGTTCAAAGTGATTTGGAAGGGCTCCTGCACATTTCTGCAGCTGAAGGTCTACTGCAAAGACTTGTGCCCATTTTGCCAAAGTGTGATAATTGTATATACTGTGGAATTCCTGATAATGTAATATAGTGTCTTTCAATATTCCGTTAATAAGCTGACAATGAATATATTCAAGTGTAGTAAGATGTATAGCCACAAAAATGGCATTGAAAACAAAACAATTATCTTGACAATTTGACATCAATAAATTAAACTAGAATCTGGCCTAACATACATTGATCCATATAATCATAGCAATTATTCATTTCATACAGTTGTTTAATATACAAAATGATTATTCTTATGTCTCATGACTGAATCTAGTGCCTGCATGTATGGAGTCAGAAATCCAGATATATTCTGCTGCATGAATGAGTTGCCAAAACCTGTTGATCTGCAGCAATACTGTAGAAAACATGGAAAAACCATTCGCGTGGACCTTTGAGCTGTTAGGATGCATTACTCTGTGCTCCGTGCTTGAGAAGGATATTCGTCAGTTTCAGTTGGATTTAACTCTTGAAACTTGTCATATACATCCGTGAATGTGACGCCCACCTGTGTGGATTTTTCTGTGGATTTTTATCTGAAACTTTTTTCGTTTTTTGTGGTGAAAGATTTCGATTTCTTTGGAAATTTAATAGCCATGTGCTATTTCGACGCCCAGCTGGGCCGTCAATTACGTCGTTGAGATTGTGCCGAGCGCGCGCTATCTCCGTTACTTTGTTTCAGTTTATTTGACGACATTGTTGTGTGAGTGACAGTGACATTTACATTTGTGCATTCGTTTGCAAACCTGCCAATCATGAAGGACCCAGAGGAGTACCTAGATGAAGACATTTGTAGGCGGAGCATATTGCTGAAAGTGCCAGGACGTGTGGCCCGTGAGGGTCTCTTGGGCCCCCTCCGCTCGATCGTTAAGGTGGAGGATATTTTCGCGATTACGCCAAGTGGAGAGAACAATCTATGGATCGTGACAATGAACACAATCGAGCTGATGGAAAAACTGGTTTCCATCGGGCGAGTGGTTTGTAACAAAACACAGAAAGTTTACTACATCGAACCTTTTGATCAGAATGTCTGTGTAATTAGGGTTCACCGGCTACCTGTATTCTTGAAACATGCGGTACTTGTGGACGCCCTGTCGCGTTTTGGAGAAGTGGTTAGTGTCCGCTGGGAGAATGGCTTTGCCGATGCTTCGAACATCAGGACCGGCGTTCGGCGTGTGGCACTTAGGATGCCACCTCAGGACGTGGGTAGTATACCCCAACTCTTCCAGATTCTTGGTACTCAGGTACTCTTGGCGGTCCAGGGAAGGCCGCCAAGATGCCTGAAATGCAGCATTGAAGGTCACATCGCATCTAAATGCACTACCCCTTATTGCAAAGTGTGTAAGTGTTTCGGACATTCAACCATTCAATGCATGGACCGTGCAGCGAACACATACGCAGCGCGCACGGCGGCTGATATGCCACAGGGAAATAATCTGCCAAGGCCCGCGAGGGACAATTTGGATCCTGACCTGTCTGATGTGGACTCAAATGCAGACCCAGACAAGGAGGTTGAAGAGAGTGATCATGCAGATAACAGTAGTATGCCGGATTTAGAGAAATCTGATATTGAAGCGGAGGAAAATGAGGAAGGGGTCGAGGACGCTGTTGATGTGCCACCTTCCGGCCCATCTTCCGAAACGGAAGGCATGGATTTACACACCCAATCCACAATAACAACTGGGCTGAAACGGGCTATTGATGACGAAGTACAATCAGATGATCTAAACGTATCGACAGATGCCAAGGAAGATGCTCAGGAGGCTACCCCTCTTGCTCAAGATGCCACCCTTCCTGTAAATGCCACTTTGGATATCCCCGTTAATGACCATTCAGCTAGCCTCACAAGAAAATGAAGGCAGTTCATGCGCTACCCGCAGACGTGGCAAAAGCTGCACAGGCTACCTTTCGTGAGCGATCGCATTCTCTTGGTTTTCATCCCCCAATCGTCGTGGTTCCAGAAGATAGGAACATTTATGATTTTCTTCCTGCTGTTGTTCCACTCCGTTCTGAGGATAGCTCTCAGATGGAGGAAGGGCGTCCTCCAGAGTAATTTTACATTTTTATGTACTTTAGCTTTGACGGATTTTGACCTGGACTTGGCTAGATACGGACTATGTCGGCGGACTTGCGATTGGATACTCTGACCCGGACTGTCCCTGGACTATGCGAACCCTCCCCCCATTTCGCGGGGCTACAGTTACTGTACACTTCGGTGTTGAATTTCTTCTTATATGATGACTTCAGTTTCCTAATTGTTACATGCGGGTTTCCCTGTTTTCTTGTTCTGGGTATATTCTCTGATCAGAAATGGTGCGTTTCGCAACTGTAAATTGTAACGGTCTACGGGATGAAGCTCGGCGAAAGCTGCTCATCTCGTGGACCGTCCACAATCAGGTTGACGTTTTATTTCTACAAGAGTGTTATATCACAAATATTTCAGAGGGCAAAAAATGGGAAGGAGAATTTTCAGATTATTGGCCATGTAAAGCCTTTTGGAGTTTTGGTAGTAATAGAAGTCGTGGAGTTGGGATTCTTATTTCGAAAAATCTAACAGAAAAATATCAAGGATTTCACTTTGATTTCGAAGGTCGTTTAATATATTGTGATGTCATAATTGACAACAAACCCTTCCGCCTAATTAATACTTACGCTCCTAATCCGGCTAAAGACAGACGTGATTTCTTTGAATGTATCGCCCCATTTCTAGTTTGTAATAGATCTGTTGTTTGGGGAGGTGATTTTAATTGTGTCCGTAACACTAAACTAGATAAATTGGGCGGGGATCCGACCGCTGGAACTTCTGGATCTGAGATTTTGAACAGATATTGTCAGGATTTTAATCTCCTTGACGTTTTTCGTTCTATGTATCCTGAAAAATGTTTATATACATGGTATTCCAACAATGTTGCCTGTAGATTGGATCGTTTTTACGTATCATCCTATCTAATACCTTCTATAATAAGTTCTTCTGTCATCGCATCTACTTTTTCTAATCACGATCACTTTGTTTTTGATTTGAATTCTCTTGCATCAGAAACAAAATTTGGTCCAGGTTATTGGAAATTCTGTTCCTTCCTTCTGAAAGACAGTGTTTTTCACGACGCCGTCAGTGTTCTTGTCGCTAGAGAGTTGCGATTAGCCAATAATATAATTTCATTAGAATGGTGGGATTCCCTAAAAACACAATTAAAAGATTTGAGTATTTCTTTTGGCAAAAATCATGCTAAACAAAGGCGCGATATAATCAATACTTTACAAAAAAGATACAGGGATTTACAGGAGGCAGAACAACAAAATCCAGGTGATTATATAGATCAGCTTCTAGTTCTTAG
Organism: Hanleya hanleyi; assembly: GCA_036873755.1. Taxonomy (NCBI): domain Eukaryota; kingdom Metazoa; phylum Mollusca; class Polyplacophora; order Lepidopleurida; family Hanleyidae; genus Hanleya; species Hanleya hanleyi. Next base: position 40,041 of record JAVTVY010011381.1, read on the forward strand.
AAAACAAATAAAGGAAATTAATATAAAATCTTCAGAAGGAGCACGCATCAGGTCAAAATCCGAAATATTAAATAATCAAGAGAAACCAACTAAATCCTTTTTTAGAAGAGAGCATCGCCGTGCAAAGAAAAAACAAATTTCGGAACTTTCTACTTTAAATGGGTCAGTCACATCACAATCAGAAATTATGGATGAATGTCGAAATTTTTACCATGATCTGTTGTCCTCTGAGCCTATTGATTCCGATATGTGTGAACTATTCCTAAACGATGTTCCTACCCTGTCCGAGACGGATCGTCTTTCATGTGAAGGACCCATTTCTAAAGACGAGCTGCTTACAGCTCTTGAAGGAATGAAACCCGAGAAATCGCCGGGCAATGATGGCCTTACTAAGGAATTTTATCTAGCTTTTTTCGACGTTTTAGGAGATATTTTACTTAAAGTTTCAAATTTGGTTTACGAATCAAATCATCTGTCAGACTCCCAGAGGTTTGGTTATATTTCCCTTATGTGCAAAGACTCTTCTCAATCAAAACATCTCAAATCTTGGCGCCCCATTTCACTGTTGAATGTCGACTACAAATTAATTTCCAAAGTTCTTACAAATCGTTTATCCTTAGTCATAAGTTCTCTAATTCATTATGATCAAACTTGCAGCGTTCCTAATAGAACAATTTTAGACAATTTACATTTATTGCGTTCTATTTCGGACTATGTTGATCAAAAGAATCTTTCAGCAGCTTTCATTTGTTTGGACCAAGAAAAGGCTTTTGATAGAGTCAATCACGAATATATGTTCCGTGCTTTAAAAGCGTACGGGTTTGGGTCATCCTTCATGAAGTGGGTGAAATTATTATACACCAATATATCTAGTAGTGTCATTGTTAATGGTTTCATCTCCGAGCCATTTCCAGTTGATCGTAGTGTCCGTCAGGGCTGTTCCATGTCACCATTATTGTATGTATTATGTTTAGAACCACTTGCCATAAAAGTTCGCAGTGACCCGGATATTGTCGGCATTCGCCTCCCGGGGTCACCCGATCAGGTCAAAATTTCACTGTATGCAGATGACAGCACCGGCATTTGTACGGATGAGAAGTCCATTAGGAAACTTTTATATTGGTGTGATTGTTTTGAGAGTGCATCTGGGGCAAAATTGAATAAACTTAAAACGAAAGGTATCTTCTTAGGTAAATGGAAAACTAGATCTGATCACCCTTTCGGCATTTCATGGATAGATGGATCAAAAATTTTAGGTGTCTTTTTCGGAGGGGAGATGATTTCTTCAAACTGGGATACAATTCTGGAAAAATTTACTACTTGTCTGAACTTATGGAAGAGTCGAGGACTATCTCTCTTCGGCAAAAGTCTTATCCTAAAAACTTTAGCGATCAGTAAACTTGTTTATTTAGTCAGTGTCTTGGACATTCCAAAAGATTATGTTAAGAAATTTGAGAAAGAAATGTTTACATATTTGTGGAAACAACGTATTTTCGAACCTCTTGCTCGTGTATATGTGTATAATAATCTCCGCGACGGCGGTCTGTCTATTGTTCACATACAATCTAAAGTTCAAGCTTTCCGTTTGTATCATTTATGGCGTTTTCTAAATGGCCATGATGCTAAATGGACATATTTCGCTAAATACTGGATTGGCTTCTCTTTGAGATCTATTGATCGTGAACTCGCTTCCAATTTATTCCCCCATTCCGACCATATTCCACCCTTCTACACAACCCTATTAGAATCTTTTCGGCACTTTTCCAAATTATATCCAAACTTTGACTGGTTTCAGCCATTCACGGTTAAACAATTTTACTCGCTTCTCATAGCTCATGTTGTTCAACTTCCGCGTACTTTCAGACTATTCCCAACCATTGATTTTCGAGTCGTTTGGAAAAATATTCTTAATTCCAATATTGATCCCAGCGCGCGAGATGTGGCTTGGAAACTGAGTCACGACATTCTGCCAACAAAATATCTGTTGTACCAACGTAGAGTATTAACTGCGAATCTCAACTGTTATTTCTGTACTCAAATTGAAACCACTGAGCATTTAATGCTCTTTTGCCCAAATGTCAGACCTTTATGGAATCTTGTGTTGGGTTGGATTTCTGATTTTTCTGGGATCCGTCTAAATTATAATAGTTCCGTTCTGCGTTTCGGCATTCTCCCCAGATTTCAAAATCGAATACATTTTTCGCTGGCTCTATTACTCATCTTTGATGCTCGTTTAGTAATTTGGTTATGTCGCAATGAAACAAAGTTTGAGAATGCGACGGTGAACCCTGCTTCATTAATCGTCCGTTTCCTTGCTAGACTAAGACTCCGAGTTTTGGCCGATTTTTTACGTTTTCCTGTTGATTACTTTCAAACATTTTGGTGCTTTTCTCCCGTTTTCTGTAAAGTAACAAATGGCCGTGTAGCTTTTCTATTCGATTGAGCTAATTCTAATAGCGCCCCCCCCCCCCCCCTAATAGGCGTGGCTTGTGAGAGATCATTTGTTTACAAATATGTGTTTCGTTGTCAATTCCCTTCGGGCGTGGCTTAACATTTGTACAATGTATCCCATTAGGTTTCTTTGTGATTATGAACATATTTGCTACATTGTGCTTGACTGCCTGGCGTCATCTGGTACGTTTCATTCAGACTTCATGAATCGCTCAAGAAAGAACATTTCAGCACGAAATGCTCTCAAACTGAAAGTTACCTTTTTTGTTAATGTTATATACACCGTCAGCGTTTTTTGTCTCGTCCGACCCATCCACGTATTTTGTTTTCAATATCCATTTTGTTACAACTTATAAACATAACAGCTTATTATACATATAATTTTAATAGCTGTACTGTCTCTGTCGCGTGTTTAGTCCTTTTTATTTTGATTGTTATCTGATTATTGTCGCGTTTCTGTTGCATGTCTGTATGATGATTATAAATATTTATATTGCGGATAATAAATTCAACGATTTATAAAAAAGAAAAAAGGCGGTGCTCCCAGGGTGAGGCCTTCCCATTGCACTTCGGTGGGCTGACTCCTGCGATCGCCCCAAATGTGGGCGACTCGGGTGCGTAATTTTTACTCAGGGGGACTGCGTTCGCGCTATCCCCTCCTAAACAAGCAAAAGTAAGAAATCCCTTCACTTTTTACCCTGGTTTGAATACGGTAAATAGTCTTAGCACTATCTCGTATTTTACTATGTTTTAGTCCTATATTTCATGTAAACATTTTAGACTATTTTCTAAAAGCTAATAGTTTTGTAGACATCTACTAATTCCCACACTTGTTAAATAATGTTTGATTATTGTTAATACATCTTTGTAACCTATAACCGGATGTCTATATTTGCTTCGGAGATTTAATCCTTTCGTTTCCATGTCTTATCCATTGTATGAGGTACTTTTATTATAATCAGGTTAAAAATTATATCGTATCTCTGTTTTGTATATGTTTGTATTACGTTCATGCTTGTGTGACGATGCTCTGCCTGTGCCATCGTTGTGTACAAAACAGCCATCACTCACATTGCCATGTTACCTCGTAGCGTCATAATCGCTACAAGGGTTACCTCGTAACGTCACAATCGCTGCAAGGCCTAACTGACGTGACATCATTCCATTGTTTGGATACGGTACTAAAGTAAAATGTTCAGCCTGTGCGTCGACTCTAGAGCCCGGGGCTGGTTGGATGGTGCCTGCCGAATTTATAATGTATTGCTCAGACGTCGAGTAAATTGTGACAGCGTGACCAGGTGCGATTTTGAAATAATAGGGGTCCTCTCCAAAATCATGTGTAAAACCAATGATTGCAGATGATTCAGTTTGAAAGCCTTTTTAAATAGCGCAAACAAGGCTGCCGCGGTTTGCTATTTCATCAGTTCACTTCAGTCAATATCAATCAATTTGGAGACATCTTCACATTTAGTCCGCAGAGCTACTGACTACCCACTCTGCGATCTGATTGGCTGAAACAGAGAAACTGCTACCTAAAGCGTATAAATACTTAGTCCGACGAGGCTATGTCTGGATCATACTTGTGTGCATAACGACGGCAGCCATTCACATTGCCGTGTTAGCACGTAACGTCACAATCGCTACAAGCCAAGACAGGCGTGACGTCATTCCATTGTTGGGATATCAAAGTAAAAACTTCAGCGTGCATGTACGTCGACTCAACATCCCGGGACAGATAACTCAGAGCGCTCGTCATTTATTATATATTCGCGCCACCCGGTAACAAAAGGTACCAGACCACTATTAAAAATAGTGCCGATCCGTTAACCCCTTTAGGCAACCTCTGCCAGAGAAGTGAATTGCTTTCAATATATTTTCCAGTCTCTGTTGCGAGGAATAATCGAAGGCCAGTGGTGGGTGACTGAAGTATGATATGTGTTTGGTTCCGCTGTGAGTTTGATTTTAACTCAAGGCCTAATAAGGAGTTGCTAAGAGGGACTATTTGGGTGCCTGTGCACCGCTTTCTGAAAGCAGAGAAAAAAGTCAAAATTGTGACGTCATTTGTACGAGCGCGCATAACTCAAAATTTCGAAGGGCGACCCCCGTCAAGAAGCCTGTCCGGTTGTAGCACTTGAATAAAGGTACTTCTTGCCGAAATATGGGAGTCTAGACTTAATTAATCAATCGGGGAGATGCAATTACGTTAGCAGCTTTTAACATTGCCGCCAATGTAAATTTTAATAGTGGTCTGGACCCAAAACCAGGGGAGGTAAAGGGAAGTAATACGATGTAACCCTCACGTTTCGCTTCCCCGTATAGGACCCAAATAAAGCCAACTATTCCTATCTCCTGGTTAAAGAAAGTGAAAACTTTCAAAACTGTCGAAATGAAATCTCAGTAAAGAGAGTGTCGCGTCAAATGTATGCCATGTTCAAACAGGAAATATTGCTCATTATTTTATAAAGTTGTCAACACAGTCATGTAGACCACTGATAGCACCTAGGAAAGGGAGTCAACAAGCTTACTCAAGAGTTACGCGGCCCTTGATTATGGCATACTTACCTGGCACAGGGGATACCGTGATCACGAAGGCGGTGCTCCCAGGGTGAGGCCTTCCCATTGCACTTCGGTGGGCTGACTCCTGCGATCGCCCCAAATGTGGGCGACTCGGGTGCGTAATTTTTACTCAGGGGGACTGCGTTCGCGCTATCCCCTCCTAAACAAGCAAAAGTAAGAAATCCCTTCACTTTTTACCCTGGTTTGAATACGGTAAATAGTCTTAGCACTATCTCGTATTTTCTATGTTTTAGTCCTATATTTCATGTAAACATTTTAGACTATTTTCTAAAAGCTAATAGTTTTGTAGACATCTACTAATTCCCACACTTGTTAAATAATGTTTGATTATTGTTAATACATCTTTGTAACCTATAACCGGATGTCTATATTTGCTTCGGAGATTTAATCCTTTCGTTTCCATGTCTTATCCATTGTATGAGTTACTTTTATTATAATCAGGTTAAAAATTATATCGTATCTCTGTTTTGTATATGCTTGTATTACGTTCATGCTTGTGTGACGATGCTCTGCCTGTGCCATCGTTGTGTACAAAACAGCCATCACTCACATTGCCATGTTACCTCGTAGCGTCATAATCGCTACAAGGGTTACCTCGTAACGTCACAATCGCTGCAAGGCCTAACTGACGTGACATCATTCCATTGTTTGGATACGGTACTAAAGTAAAATGTTCAGCCTGTGCGTCGACTCTAGAGCCCGGGGCTGGTTGGATGGTGCCTGCCGAATTTATAATGTATTGCTCAGACGTCGAGTAAATTGTGACAGCGTGACCAGGTGCGATTTTGAAATAATAGGGGTCCTCTCCAAAATCATGTGTAAAACCAATGATTGCAGATGATTCAGTTTGAAAGCCTTTTTAAATAGCGCAAACAAGGCTGCCGCGGTTTGCTATTTCATCAGTTCACTTCAGTCAATATCAATCAATTTGGAGACATCTTCACATTTAGTCCGCAGAGCTACTGACTACCCACTCTGCGATCTGATTGGCTGAAACAGAGAAACTGCTACCTAAAGCGTATAAATACTTAGTCCGACGAGGCTATGTCTGGATCATACTTGTGTGCATAACGACGGCAGCCATTCACATTGCCGTGTTAGCACGTAACGTCACAATCGCTACAAGCCAAGACAGGCGTGACGTCATTCCATTGTTGGGATATCAAAGTAAAAACTTCAGCGTGCATGTACGTCGACTCAACATCCCGGGACAGATAACTCAGAGCGCTCGTCATTTATTATATATTCGCGCCACCCGGTAACAAAAGGTACCAGACCACTATTAAAAATAGTGCCGATCCGTTAACCCCTTTAGGCAACCTCTGCCAGAGAAGTGAATTGCTTTCAATATATTTTCCAGTCTCTGTTGCGAGGAATAATCGAAGGCCAGTGGTGGGTGACTGAAGTATGATATGTGTTTGGTTCCGCTGTGAGTTTGATTTTAACTCAAGGCCTAATAAGGAGTTGCTAAGAGGGACTATTTGGGTGCCTGTGCACCGCTTTCTGAAAGCAGAGAAAAAAGTCAAAATTGTGACGTCATTTGTACGAGCGCGCATAACTCAAAATTTCGAAGGGCGACCCCCGTCAAGAAGCCTGTCCGGTTGTAGCACTTGAATAAAGGTACTTCTTGCCGAAATATGGGAGTCTAGACTTAATTAATCAATCGGGGAGATGCAATTACGTTAGCAGCTTTTAACATTGCCGCCAATGTAAATTTTAATAGTGGTCTGGACCCAAAACCAGGGGAGGTAAAGGGAAGTAATACGATGTAACCCTCACGTTTCGCTTCCCCGTATAGGACCCAAATAAAGCCAACTATTCCTATCTCCTGGTTAAAGAAAGTGAAAACTTTCAAAACTGTCGAAATGAAATCTCAGTAAAGAGAGTGTCGCGTCAAATGTATGCCATGTTCAAACAGGAAATATTGCTCATTATTTTATAAAGTTGTCAACACAGTCATGTAGACCACTGATAGCACCTAGGAAAGGGAGTCAACAAGCTTACTCAAGAGTTACGCGGCCCTTGATTATGGCATACTTACCTGGCACAGGGGATACCGTTATCACGAAGGCGGTGCTCCCAGGGTGAGGCCTTCAAATTGCACTTCGGTGGGCTGACTCCTGCGATCGCCCCAAATGTGAGCGACTCGGGTGCGTAATTTTTACTCAGGGGGACTGCGTTCGCGCTATCCCCTCCTAAACAAGCAAAAGTAAGAAATCCCTTCACTTTTTACCCTGGTTTGAATACGGTAAATAGTCTTAGCACTATCTCGTATTTTACTATGTTTTAGTCCTATATTTCATGTAAACATTTTAGACTATTTTCTAAAAGCTAATAGTTTTGTAGACATCTACTAATTCCCACACTTGTTAAATAATGTTTGATTATTGTTAATACATCTTTGTAACCTATAACCGGATGTCTATATTTGCTTCGGAGATTTAATCCTTTCGTTTCCATGTCTTATCCATTGTATGAGGTAATTTTATTATAATCAGGTTAAAAATTATATCGTATCTCTGTTTTGTATATGTTTGTATTACGTTCATGCTTGTGTGACGATGCTCTGCCTGTGCCATCGTTGTGTACAAAACAGCCATCACTCACATTGCCATGTTACCTCGTAGCGTCATAATCGCTACAAGGGTTACCTCGTAACGTCACAATCGCTGCAAGGCCTAACTGACGTGACATCATTCCATTGTTTGGATACGGTACTAAAGTAAAATGTTCAGCCTGTGCGTCGACTCTAGAGCCCGGGGCTGGTTGGATGGTGCCTGCCGAATTTATAATGTATTGCTCAGACGTCGAGTAAATTGTGACAGCGTGACCAGGTGCGATTTTGAAATAATAGGGTTCCTCTCCAAAATCATGTGTAAAACCAATGATTGCAGATGATTCAGTTTGAAAGCCTTTTTAAATAGCGCAAACAAGGCTGCCGCGGTTTGCTATTTCATCAGTTCACTTCAGTCAATATCAATCAATTTGGAGACATCTTCACATTTAGTCCGCAGAGCTACTGACTACCCACTCTGCGATCTGATTGGCTGAAACAGAGAAACTGCTACCTAAAGCGTATAAATACTTAGTCCGACGAGGCTATGTCTAGATCATACTTGTGTGCATAACGACGGCAGCCATTCACATTGCCGTGTTAGCACGTAACGTCACAATCGCTACAAGCCAAGACAGGCGTGACGTCATTCCATTGTTGGGATATCAAAGTAAAAACTTCAGCGTGCATGTACGTCGACTCAACATCCCGGGACAGATAACTCAGAGCGCTCGTCATTTATTATATATTCGCGCCACCCGGTAACAAAAGGTACCAGACCACTATTAAAAATAGTGCCGATCCGTTAACCCCTTTAGGCAACCTCTGCCAGAGAAGTGAATTGCTTTCAATATATTTTCCAGTCTCTGTTGCGAGGAATAATCGAAGGCCAGTGGTGGGTGACTGAAGTATGATATGTGTTTGGTTCCGCTGTGAGTTTGATTTTAACTCAAGGCCTAATAAGGAGTTGCTAAGAGGGACTATTTGGGTGCCTGTGCACCGCTTTCTGAAAGCAGAGAAAAAAGTCAAAATTGTGACGTCATTTGTACGAGCGCGCATAACTCAAAATTTCGAAGGGCGACCCCCGTCAAGAAGCCTGTCCGGTTGTAGCACTTGAATAAAGGTACTTCTTGCCGAAATATGGGAGTCTAGACTTAATTAATCAATCGGGGAGATGCAATTACGTCAGCAGCTTTTAACATTGCCGCCAATGTAAATTTTAATAGTGGTCTGGACCCAAAACCAGGGGAGGTAAAGGGAAGTAATACGATGTAACCCTCACGTTTCGCTTCCCCGTATAGGACCCAAATAAAGCCAACTATTCCTATCTCCTGGTTAAAGAAAGTGAAAACTTTCAAAACTGTCGAAATGAAATCTCAGTAAAGAGAGTGTCGCGTCAAATGTATGCCATGTTCAAGCAGGAAATATTGCTCATTATTTTATAAAGTTGTCAACACAGTCATGTAGACCACTGATAGCACCTAGGAAAGGGAGTCAACAAGCTTACTCAAGAGTTACGCGGCCCTTGATTATGGCATACTTACCTGGCACAGGGGATACCGTTATCACGAAGGCGGTGCTCCCAGGGTGAGGCCTTCAAATTGCACTTCGGTGGGCTGACTCCTGCGATCGCCCCAAATGTGGGCGACTCGGGTGCGTAATTTTTACTCAGGGGGACTGCGTTCGCGCTATCCCCTCCTAAACAAGCAAAAGTAGGAAATCCCTTCACTTTTTACCCTGGTTTGAATACGGTAAATAGTCTTAGCACTATCTCGTATTTTACTATGTTTTAGTCCTATATTTCATGTAAACATTTTAGACTATTTTCTAAAAGCTAATAGCTTTGTAGACATCTACTAATTCCCACACTTGTTAAATAATGTTTGATTATTGTTAATACATCTTTGTAACCTATAACCGGATGTCTATATTTGCTTCGGAGATTTAATCCTTTCGTTTCCATGTCTTATCCATTGTATGAGGTACTTTTATTATAATCAGGTTAAAAATTATATCTTATCTCTGTTTTGTATATGTTTGTATTACGTTCATGCTTGTGTGACGATGCTCTGCCTGTGCCATCGTTGTGTACAAAACAGCCATCACTCACATTGCCATGTTACCTCGTAGCGTCATAATCGCTACAAGGGTTACCTCGTAACGTCACAATCGCTGCAAGGCCTAACTGACGTGACATCATTCCCTTGTTTGGATACGGTACTAAAGTAAAATGTTCAGCCTGTGCGTCGACTCTAGAGCCCGGGGCTGGTTGGATGGTGCCTGCCGAATTTATAATGTATTGCTCAGACGTCGAGTAAATTGTGACAGCGTGACCAGGTGCGATTTTGAAATAATAGGGGTCATCTCCAAAATCATGTGTAAAACCAATGATTGCAGATGATTCAGTTTGAAAGCCTTTTTAAATAGCGCAAACAAGGCTGCCGCGGTTTGCTATTTCATCAGTTCACTTCAGTCAATATCAATCAATTTGGAGACATCTTCACATTTAGTCCGCAGAGCTACTGACTACCCACTCTGCGATCTGATTGGCTGAAACAGAGCAACTGCTACCTAAAGCGTATAAATACTTAGTCCGACGAGGCTATGTCTGGATCATACTTGTGTGCATAACGACGGCAGCCATTCACATTGCCGTGTTAGCACGTAACGTCACAATCGCTACAAGCCAAGACAGGCGTGACGTCATTCCATTGTTGGGATATCAAAGTAAAAACTTCAGCGTGCATGTACGTCGACTCAACATCCCGGGACAGATAACTCAGAGCGCTCGTCATTTATTATATATTCGCGCCACCCGGTAACAAAAGGGACCAGACCACTATTAAAAATAGTGCCGATCCGTTAACCCCTTTAGGCAACCTCTGCCAGAGAAGTGAATTGCTTTCAATATATTTTCCAGTCTCTGTTGCGAGGAATAACCGAAGGCCAGTGGTGGGTGACTGAAGTATGATATGTGTTTGGTTCCGCTGTGAGTTTGATTTTAACTCAAGGCCTAATAAGGAGTTGCTAAGAGGGACTATTTGGGTGCCTGTGCACCGCTTTCTGAAAGCAGAGAAAAAAGTCAACATTGTGACGTCATTTGTACGAGCGCGCATAACTCAAAATTTCGAAGGGCGACCCCCGTCAAGAAGCCTGTCCGGTTGTAGCACTTGAATAAAGGTACTTTTTGCCGAAATATGGGAGTCTAGACTTAATTAATCAATCGGGGAGATGCAATTACGTTAGCAGCTTTTAACATTGCCGCCAATGTAAATTTTAATAGTGGTCTGGACCCAAAACCAGGGGAGGTAAAGGGAAGTAATACGATGTAACCCTCACGTTTCGCTTCCCCGTATAGGACCCAAATAAAGCCAACTATTCCTATCTCCTGGTTAAAGAAAGTGAAAACTTTCAAAACTGTCGAAATGAAATCTCAGTAAAGAGAGCGTCGCGTCAAATGTATGCCATGTTCAAACAGGAAATATTGCTCATTATTTTATAAAGTTGTCAACACAGTCATGTAGACCACTGATAGCACCTAGGAAAGGGAGTCAACAAGCTTACTCAAGAGTTACGCGGCCCTTGATTATGGCATACTTACCTGGCACAGGGGATACCGTGATCACGAAGGCGGTGCTCCCAGGGTGAGGCCTTCCCATTGCACTTCGGTGGGCTGACTCCTGCGATCGCCCCAAATGTGGGCGACTCGGGTGCGTAATTTTTACTCAGGGGGACTGCGTTCGCGCTATTCCCTCCTAAACAAGCAAAAGTAAGAAATCCCTTCACTTTTTACCCTGGTTTGAATACGGTAAATAGTCTTAGCACTATCTCGTATTTTACTATGTTTTAGTCCTATATTTCATGTAAACATTTTAGACTATTTTCTAAAAGCTAATAGTTTTGTAGACATCTACTAATTCCCACACTTGTTAAATAATGTTTGATTATTGTTAATACATCTTTGTAACCTATAACCCGATGTCTATATTTGCTTCGGAGATTTAATCCTTTCGTTTCCATGTCTTATCCATTGTATGAGGTACTTTTATTATAATCAGGTTAAAAATTATATCGTATCTCTGTTTTGTATATGTTTGTATTACGTTCATGCTTGTGTGACGATGCTCTGCCTGTGCCATCGTTGTGTACAAAACAGCCATCACTCACATTGCCATGTTACCTCGTAGCGTCATAATCGCTACACGGGTTACCTCGTAACGTCACAATCGCTGCAAGGCCTAACTGACGTGACATCATTCCATTGTTTGGATACGGTACTAAAGTAAAATGTTCAGCCTGTGCGTCGACTCTAGAGCCCGGGGCTGGTTGGATGGTGCCTGCCGAATTTATAATGTATTGCTCAGACGTCGAGTAAATTGTGACAGCGTGACCAGGTGCGATTTTGAAATAATAGGGGTCCTCTCCAAAATCATGTGTAAAACCAATAATTGCAGATGATTCAGTTTGAAAGCCTTTTTAAATAGCGCAAACAAGGCTGCCGCGGTTTGCTATTTCATCAGTTCACTTCAGTCAATATCAATCAATTTGGAGACATCTTCACATTTAGTCCGCAGAGCTACTGACTACCCACTCTGCGATCTGATTGGCTGAAACAGAGAAACTGCTACCTAAAGCGTATAAATACTTAGTCCGACGAGGCTATGTCTGGATCATACTTGTGTGCATACCGACGGCAGCCATTCACATTGCCGTGTTAGCACGTAACGCCACAATCGCTACAAGCCAAGACAGGCGTGACGTCATTCCATTGTTGGGATATCAAAGTAAAAACTTCAGCGTGCATGTACGTCGACTCAACATCCCGGGACAGATAACTCAGAGCGCTCGTCATTTATTATATATTCGCGCCACCCGGTAACAAAAGGTACCAGACCACTATTAAAAATAGTGCCGATCCGTTAACCCCTTTAGGCAACCTCTGCCAGAGAAGTGAATTGCTTTCAATATATTTTCCAGTCTCTGTTGCGAGGAATAACCGAAGGCCAGTGGTGGGTGACTGAAGTATGATATGTGTTTGGTTCCGCTGTGAGTTTGATTTTAACTCAAGGCCTAATAAGGAGTTGCTAAGAGGGACTATTTGGGTGCCTGTGCACCGCTTTCTGAAAGCAGAGAAAAAAGTCAAAATTGTGACGTCATTTGTACGAGCGCGCATAACTCAAAATTTTCGGAAGGGCGACCCCGTCAAGAAGCCTGTCCGGTTGTAGCACTTGAATAAAGGTACTTCTTGCCGAAATATGGGAGTCTAGACTTAATTAATCAATCGGGGATGCAACATGTTAGCAGCTTTTAACATTGCCGCCAATGTAAATTTTAATAGTGGGTCTGGACCCAAAACCAGGGGAGGTAAAGGGAAGTAATACGATGTACCCCTCACGTTTCGCTTCCCCGTATAGGACCCAAATAAAGCCAACTATTCCTATCTCCTGGTTAAAGAAAGTGAAAACTTTCAAAACTGTCGAAATGAAATCTCAGTAAAGAGAGTGTCGCGTCAAATGTATGCCATGTTCAAGCAGGAAATATTGCTCATTATTTTATAAAGTTGTCAACACAGTCATGTAGACCACTGATAGCACCTAGGAAAGGGAGTCAACAAGCTTACTCAAGAGTTACGCGGCCCTTGATTATGGCATACTTACCTGGCACAGGGGATACCGTGATCACGAAGGCGGTGCCCCCAGGGTGAGGCCTTCCCATTGCACTTCGGTGGGCTGACTCCTGCGATCGCCCCAAATGTGGGCGACTCGGGTGCGTAATTTTTACTCAGGGGGACTGCGTTCGCGCTATCCCCTCCTAAACAAGCAAAAGTAAGAAATCCCTTCACTTTTTACCCTGGTTTGAATACGGTAAATAGTCTGAGCACTATCTCGTATTTTACTATGTTTTAGTCCTATATTTCATGTAAACATTTTAGACTATTTTCTAAAAGCTAATAGTTTTGTAGACATCTACTAATTCCCACACTTGTTAAATAATGTTTGATTATTGTTAATACATCTTTGTAACCTATAACCGGATGTCTATATTTGCTTCGGAGATTTAATCCTTTCGTTTCCATGTCTTATCCATTGTATGAGGTAATTTTATTATAATCAGGTTAAAAATTATATCGTATCTCTGTTTTGTATATGTTTGTATTACGTTCATGCTTGTGTGACGATGCTCTGCCTGTGCCATCGTTGTGTACAAACCAGCCATCACTCACATTGCCATGTTACCTCGTAGCGTCATAATCGCTACAAGGGTTACCTCGTAACGTCACAATCGCTGCAAGGCCTAACTGACGTGACATCATTCCATTGTTTGGATACGGTACTAAAGTAAAATGTTCAGCCTGTGCGTCGACTCTAGAGCCCGGGGCTGGTTGGATGGTGCCTGCCGAATTTATAATGTATTGCTCAGACGTCGAGTAAATTGTGACAGCGTGACCAGGTGCGATTTTGGAATAATAGGGGTCCTCTCCAAAATCATGTGTAAAACCAATGATTGCAGATGATTCAGTTTGAAAGCCTTTTTAAATAGCGCAAACAAGGCTGCCGCGGTTTGCTATTTCATCAGTTCACTTCAGTCAATATCAATCAATTTGGAGACATCTTCACATTTAGTCCGCAGAGCTACTGACTACCCACTCTGCGATCTGATTGGCTGAAACAGAGAAACTGCTACCTAAAGCGTATAAATACTTAGTCCGACGAGGCTATGTCTGGATCATACTTGTGTGCATAACGACGGCAGCCATTCACATTGCCGTGTTAGCACGTAACGTCACAATCGCTACAAGCCAAGACAGGCGTGACGTCGTTCCATTGTTGGGATATCAAAGTAAAAACTTCAGCGTGCATGTACGTCGACTCAACATCCCGGGACAGATAACTCAGAGCGCTCGTCATTTATTATATATTCGCGCCACCCGGTAACAAA
>JAVTVY010011383.1:0-51505 GCA_036873755.1 Hanleya hanleyi
ACGATGATACGATGGTACGATGATACGATGGTACGATGGTATGATGATACGATGGTACGATGACTCGATGGTATTATGGTACGATGATGCTATGGTACGATGATAGGATGGTATGATGATAAGATGGTACGATGATACGATGAAAACAATTAAAAATCAATCAATATAATTTATTGGCGCATGAGTTTTGTTTGATCAAGTAACTGGAGCGAAATTCGTACCTATTTCGAAATGTTCGAATCAGGGGAGATAACCAGGAATTGGGCCAACGTAATTGACAGAGTTGTCTTCATGGCTATCCGCTCAAGCATCGCGGGAAAATAACGCGATATTGTGCGATATTGTGCGATATTGCGATATTGCTATAATATCGCACAATATCGCGGAAAAATAACGCGATATTTCGCAATATCGCAATATCGCACAATATCGCACATTATCGCGTTATTTTCTCGAAAATAACGCGATAGTGTGCGATATTGTGCGATATTGCGATATTGCTATAATATCGCACAATATCGCGGAAAAATACCGCGATATTTCGCAATATCGCAATATCGCACAATATCGCACAATATCGCGTTATTTTCTCGAAAATAACGCGATAGTGTGCGATATTGTGCGATATTGCGATATTGCGATATATCGCGTTATTTTTCCGCGATATTGTGCGATATTATAGCAATATCGCAATATCGCACAATATCGCACAATATCGCGTTATAATTGCGCGATGCGAGAGCGGATAGCCATGACGACAACTCTGTCAACTCTGCTGGCCCAATTCCTGGTTATCTCCCCTGATTCGAACATTTCGAAATAGGTACGTTATGCAATGTTTTTTTTTATTCTTATTCGAAGGAGATGTAAAATAAATGTGCAATAATTGCATTGTGGGTAATACCTAACCCCGCCTATTTGGATATGTGACGAAGCTTTTCGTTGGCTATTGAGAAATGGATGGCGAAAATGGCGGCATATTTGAGATATGTGTCGGTTTGCCTTCACTCTCTCTTTGGTCAGTTTCCCTACATTCAAATCGTTTGTTTGTGATTTGGCACTAAGAATGAAGACAAACACAAGACAAACATTATCAAAGACGACATCGACAGCCAAAGACGAGGCAAACCGACTGTCAAATATGCCGCCATTTTCGTTACATATTCAAATAGGCGGGGTTAGGTATTACCCACAATGCAATTATTGCACATATATTTTACAACTGCTTCGAATAGAAATAAAAAAATACATCGTGTAAAAAAAATTATCGAATGAAATAAAGAAAATGTATTGCTATGCAAATAACCTTGACGTGTTTGGGGCATAGTCAGCACCACTGAAACTCCTCTTTCTCTACCACTCCTCAGTGCGCATGCATATATCATTTCCAGTGTGTCTCTACCGGATAAGAGCTTCAATGGGATGCCACTCATGTTTAGATACAACTTGAGGCTAATGGTTTACAAACGACTTTATATGATCACTCACTCACTCATCCTCATTCCTCCTCCTCCTTCACTTCACCTCTTCCTCACTCACACTCACTCACTCATTCACTCAGCCCCATCGGTATATCTCTACCCTAAACCGTGCATACAATGCTAATTTCTTACTATTCTCTGTCTGTGCATGCGCTCTCCTACGAGTGTTTCACTATGCCCTTACACGGCCCATTCCGAACAGGATGCGACCTTCTTTGGCCTTTACGCGCCCTGACTGCGGCTCAGGCTGCAGCCAAATAGACACGAATTTACGCTTTTAATACTACCAGGGCTTCTTAGGGCCTTTGGCTTTTTTATTTAGCTAATCAGGTGATAGTGACTAGTGTGTGGGGAAAATCGAGTGAGTAAAGAATAGTTAATCTCCTCGCTCATTTAAGAACCATAGCGAGTCGCTGTGCTGAAAGACATCTCCATCCCTCAACGGTACATAACGGTGGGTATTTAAACAAATATAGCACGATGGTGCGATGACACGATGGTACGATGATGCTATGGTGCGATGATAGGATGATACGATGGTACGATGATACGATGGTACGATGGTACGATGATACGATGGTACGATGACTCGATGGTATTATGGTACGATGATGCTATGGTACGATGATAGGATGGTACGATGATACGATGGTACGATGATACGATGAAAACTATTAAAAATCAATCAATATAATTTATTGGCGCATGAGTTTTGTTTGATCAAGTAACTGGAGCGAAATTCGTACCTATTTCGAAATGTTCGAATCAGGGGAGATAACCAGGAATTGGGCCAGCAGAGTTGACAGAGTTGTCTTCATGGCTATCCGCTCTCCCATCGCGCAATTATA
The DNA here is from genome assembly GCA_036873755.1 of Hanleya hanleyi. Lineage (NCBI taxonomy): Eukaryota > Metazoa > Mollusca > Polyplacophora > Lepidopleurida > Hanleyidae > Hanleya > Hanleya hanleyi. Next base: position 2,330 of record JAVTVY010011383.1, read on the forward strand.
ACGCGATATTGTGCGATATTGCGATATTGCTATAATATCGCACAATATCGCGGAAAAATAACGCGATATATCGCAATATCGCACAATATCGCACAATATCGCGTTATTTTCGAGAAAATAACGCGATAGTGTGCGATATTGTGCGATATTGCGATATTGCTGTAATATCGCACAATATCGCGGTAAAATAACGCGATATATCGCATTATCGCAATATCGCACAATATCGCACATTATCGCGTAATTATAACGCGATATTTCGCAATATCGCGTTTTCGCGTTATCGCGTTATCGCATCGCGTTATCGCGTTATCGCATCGCAATATCGCATTATCGCATCGCAATATCGCGTTATCGCAATATCGCAATATCGCGTTATCGCATCGCAATATCGCGTTATCGCATCGCAATATCGCGTTATCGCAATATCGCAATATCGCGTTTTCGCGTTATCGCATCGCATTATCGCGTTATCGCATCGCAATATCGCGTTATCGCATCGCAATATCGCCCAAAATGTTTCAAGGGCGATGGTCGATGGCCCCTCTCGGCCATCATAGTTTTCATAGTCTGGTGCTAATCTGGAGCTAGTATTGTCTGATGAATACACACCTTGCCGGCCGTCTAAAAATAGCATAAACCGTCATGTTTCCTTCCCATAGTGCAATGCGAACCACGAGTAAACTGTTGCCTCACGCATGCTGTAAGTATAGGTACGGACTACAAATTGCTGAAAAAAGTTATTTCAAATGATTTTTTGCATGATTTTTTTTCCAGATTTCTTTCACTCTAGGAAGGTTCAGTGACATTCCAGGTCCAAGTCAGCTTCTCGCACTGTCTATAAACAAACTTATGACGGTAGTTTTCCCCGAGGCTCATGTTGAAGGCATTGCTGTATCCGAATCTTGCTCCCGAAAAAGGGGAAATAACTCAGGAAAGTCGTGTATTAGGTTTTTCGATTATGGACGAGGAAATTCTTCATGGATAACGGCTGGCTCATAAACGACGGATTTGACGTTGGTATTTACTTGGCTTTGGTCATCAATCATTCAAGGTCATTAATATTGCCAAAAGTATTGTAAACAAAGCATCAGTTAATGATGTCTTCCACAACACGACATATTCAGGGCCATTGAGAAGCGCTGCTAACTTTCCAGTAACCAGGTCATCGGTCACGCCCTCTAAAACAATAACTGATTTTTACTAACGATCGACATGACGAATAACACATCCTGATGTTCGCTTGTCAACTCTGTCTGGTCTGGGAGCAGGAGGGAGGTGTTTGTAGGCCCAATATCAAACTTTCTTTCCTATCTCCGGAACGACAAAAAATGAAAGCTGAGCCTCCAAGACATTTTGGTTTATCATATTGGGGTCACTTTGAGCTTATTTGCGTAACCCCACGAGTTGAGGATCATGAGAAATTTCAAGATGGCGGCCATGTGGACTATAAGAAAAGTGATGTTTTCGTATTTTTTTCTGCTTTTTTCCGAGAAAAGTTGGGAAAATGCATTCTATTTCACATCAGATTATTATTTGCTAATTTATCATGTAGGTTTTGCAAAGAAAACACATAAATAGAAAATTCGAAAAATCTGACCGAGAAATGGACCAAAAATCATCGAAGCGGTCATCTTGGATTTTTTTTTTGCATTTTCTGGTAGAGCTTGACCAAAGGGTATAGTGTGGTAAGTTTCAGTACCTTAGCTTAAGGGGTAAGAAATGCCTAGATCAGATCGGATTAACCTCGAAGCAAAATGATCTAGACGTCGCTCGATGCCGGTATGAAGGCTAAGAATGTCCGGTGGCTAAGCGTGTCCGGTTCCTATCATAAACCCACCCATAGAACGGTTATCAGAAGGGGCACTAATTCCCATGAAATTCTTAGCCATGGCACTGATTCCAGTGTAACTTGGCGTCTAGAACTGTATATAAATGCGGAGTCGTGTTTTGTTTGAAGTATCGAAATCGGATCTTGAACTAAATTACAGTCTCCACGGGCGATGATTATTTCATTATGAGTTCATTATAACCGTTTAAAAAAGACGAGGTCTTCGACAGTGACACCGTCGTTCCCTTATACAAGAGCCGTGCGTTCATATCCCCGCTTTAATCGTCAATGGTCAGACAACACGAAAAACAAATTAATTCCTTCAAATAAATAGATTCTTCCAGCAGAAAAAATTCTCAAATAAGGAAGAAAGGCGAAGAAAGTAAAGAAGTAAATCTTAATGGATATTCATATCAAAGTTTGTTCTCGAATGACTCCTCTACCAGCAAAATTTTGTGAAATTATTAAGTGAATGGTTTTTATTTCACAACAGTTTAACTCAGTTTAGTTTGATATCAAACGGGGGAGACAACTCCACATGACAACTCTGCTTGAGTCCTACCTATGAATATATTTCAGTCAAGGTAAATTCAAATCTGGGATGCTGTGCCTTAGGCCATTGCGCTAATAATCTCGAAATCAATATTTTCACTTAAAATTTGGAGCCCGTGGAATCAACAATTTCAAGTTATCGTGGTAACCCTATTTGGCCTGGGCTTTTTGGGCCGCCCCAAAAACCGTTCCGAAAAAGTACTGCCTCTTTGTATGTGTGTTTCACAAATTCTGGTTAGCACGATGAATTAGAAGCCGTTGTCAATATATTTAAAAAATGTTCGAAAGATATATTGGGCAAATAGCCATTCCACTATTAATTTTAGATCAATATGTCAAAGGACTCAATATCACAGCATCCCGAATTTGTTTCTAACATTATCTCGAAGTTCTGATTGACCAGACATCCTGATACCTTACACTTTTGTTATCCATATCATTCCGAAGAGGCCTATTTAATTTTTAGGTTGAAGGTTAATATCATTGCTCTCCAAGAGACACATATAGTTTATTATTAGCCAAATTTCTCAAAACTTGTGTTGCTCATAAGATTGCAAAGATCTGCACAAATTAATTTTGATCCCAGTAGCATAATTGCCAAATTCACATCACATCAAAACTGAATCTAGTTCACATGGAAGTAAAAGTTGGATTTCCTGATTCTTCAATTGACAGGGGTAATGTCTATCTGATTCCAATGAAGCCCATTTGTTAGGCTTTTGGGAAAACTATTATGTATATAAAACCCTTGTGCATGTTGGAGCATATTTTTTCCTGGAGACATTTGTTTTCCAAGACTTCTTACTGGATGTACCTAATACATGAATGTAATATATTAACGAATGAGTCTGTATAGGTGTAGCTATCCAAGTATCAGAGGCTAATCGCATCACCAGGATTACTACACAATGGAAATTAACTGTCCGTGGAAAGAAGATATCTTGCTTAAAATACATGTATTGTAAAATTCATTTATCATATATAAAGTCATCGCATGTGATTTGTTGCTACCCCGAATAATAAGTGACGGTGTCTCAACTTGCGAGGAATATGTGAGTTCAAAGCTCTTGTTGTAATTTCGCCACACCATGAAAATTTAATCGGGGTTTGCCAGCCCCTTTTGCGGTTATTTGTGTGACATGACTTGCATTGATTAGGCTATGCCTTTCCCATTGAGAGAGTTTAAACTGGCAATTCGAGAAATCTTGTACAGCAAAATTGCTTGCCTGTGCAATGTGATTCAGTCATGGAAGGTTTGTCCTCCTGTTTGGACAATTATATGTCAATAATTTTACTTTTTTGGATAGTAAAAAACAATTATTTCAGATATAATTTTTGATGTCAAATATTTTTTTTTATATTTCAAAAATTCTATTTTTGATATAAAGAATTTCTTTGACATAAAAACTTGGATATCCGAAAATAATTTTTATTTATGCTATCCGAGTAGTTTATTTTTGCTATAAAATAATGTTTTTGACATAAACAAAAATAGATTTTTTGTATATCAAAATATCAGTTTTTGATATACAAGCTATTCAAATAAGCGAATAAATACCAAAATGAAAATAAATGTCTTGATATAAAGCAAGAGATTTTTTGTATAAATTATACACAAAAATACATTATAAATTATACTTTTCCTATCCATATAAAGTTTCGTTTTGCTATCAAATAATGTTTTTGATGTAAACAAAACGGATTTTTTTAAACAATAAAAACAATTTTGATGAAAATAATATCCAAATAAACGAAATACGAAAACGGCTCGCCATACAATTATGGATATTTTGCTTACGCTACTTGTTAGATCACATGTAGATATGTATTTTTTTTCATGGATGTAATTTATTCCCTAAATTGGTAAATTAACGGGCCCATAAATCTCAGCTACCTAGTCCATCAATCTAGACTTCTTTGTTATGTTAACACGCATGCCATGAAGCTTGATCTGGCTATGAGTCAACAGCGTGAATAGATTTTTCAGCAGCCAAGATATGCTTTTCGCCTAGAGCCCCGAGCTCCGTCTTCAAATTTATGTTAGGATACCTTCAGTGATCTCAACGCTATCCTGGCGAAGATTCATAACTCTCTGCTCAAAACCTTTGCCTTGCCTTGACCGTGATCAGGAAATCCTGGTCGGATAAAGAAACAATCACACAGAGAGGTTTGTTATAATTGTGTTTAATGATTTATGAAAGTATAACAGCAGTCTCGGCAAAAATGGTTGGTGAACAAATCGCCACTTTAACAGAGCAGTGAAGTTCTGGCGAATCAGATTGATTCTTGCGAATTTCTACATACATTAGATTTCGAACAGTGAAATTCAAATCGTTAATCAGGCAAATGGGAACATCTATGCAAATCAAATCGATTTCTGTTTTAAGAAACAGCGATGGTAATCTTTTCGAAGATTGAACAATGTTTGCAACCACATATTGTAGCATGTCCTGGGTATGCTGTGTTTCCACAGCGAACGAAACGGAACCATTGGCAAATTTCCAGAAACGCAACTTGTATTTTTTCTTAAATGTATCGTTGTTGCAATCACACACCCCTCCGCCTCCCACAAATGTTTCATGGACTTGAGGAACCTGGAAGTCGTGGATTTGACGAAAATCCATAAGCATGCTACCCATACAGACGCTTCAGTTTTTGTCCTTGTACTCCATTTTCGCTCCTCCAGAGGAACACATCCACGACACCTCTGGCTGATATACCGCACCGAGTCTGTATTTGGCAAATCATTCACGAATATACGTCACGCCTCTCGAACCCCATGATCATCAATATCACCAATCAAAAGACCGTTATCTTACTACGCCATAAAATTTACGATGCAATTATAGAATAACACGCAGGCGCAGAGAGCGCTTGCATGTTCGTACCAAATAAGGAGTTTAAAAGCCAGCATATGAAGAAACACTACCCTACAAATAATTTGATTCGGTTTTATCCAATTATTGTTAGCTTACACAATGATTGAGCCACGCATGAGTCATTGGTGTGACTTGATGATCCAAAATCGGTTCAGATGTTCAATATTTGGTATTTTTGGCTCTTCTGCCTTGATGAGACTTTGATCCAGCAGGGAAGCAATGATCTTGTCTCACTGAGCAATTGATACCAACAAAATGAGCCAAGATATCAGATCTCCAGCGCAGTTTCCCAATGGAGCATTGAATCAAGTTAAAAGCCAGTTCATGACTATATTTGGATGGGTGAGATTTTAAGAAAGCTAGGCATATATTTGTATTGATTGTTGACTCACTACTGGATCAACGTTTATATTCTGGCATTGTTCATGCTCGTACAACTTACATGCTTTGGAAAATGAATTGTGCCCTGAGTTTTCTGTCTGACCGTTTGGTAAATGTAAGAAGAAAAGAGTATCACTAGAAAAACTGCGATCCACCATGGAGCCAAACAAAATGATGGAAGCTAGCCATCAACATGCCGTATAGCTTTTTCGGACCATATTAATCCACATATTGGGGCGGCTCATTCTGATGTCGTTTGTCCACGTTTTTGTCAAATATGGCTCATTAATGGCTAACTTCCAGGTTACTTTGCTTCCTTGATCCATACAAGTGGATCATTAATCCACAATCAACCAACATGACAAGGAGCATTTTTAATTCACAATTGATGCCTCAATGGATCACAGATCTGGTTGGAAATTGGATCACCAGTGGCCGACTTCGAATATACATGAAAGAATGTTGCAAAGAGTAACATTGCATCTTTATTTCTGGACCATCGACCCAAAAATCTGTATTACTGGATCATCGATCCAATAATGATGAATCAATGATCCAACAATGACAGAACACTGCATGCTGACCCACAGGGATCAGCGAGTGTCCCAGATTTGCCACACCACTGGATCAAAAGATCAGTGAAGTTCGACGATAGAATCAAGTGTTCTGTGTGCCTTTATGTGGAAGCACACATCCGTTTCTCATTAAGGTGTCCATTGTCTAATGCTCTTGAGAAGTTAATTAGAATATAAATCATCCGTGATTATCATTTCAGTTAAAAAAATGTTCAACACTTCAGAAAATATTTTCCTATGATACTGCTTTTAAGGGTATTTTGAATGTTTGCTTTATTCAGATAGAAAATCAAAATTCCTCCAGTGATGCTAATCAATTATTACATGGATCAATGAACTATGGTTATTGAGCGGGGTCTCCCTTTATCATCATAATGTATTCCCTCAGTCTGTGTTTATTGGTGCTGTGTTTCATGGAAGGGAAAGGGGAGTGGGTGACATTTTTGTTTAAATCCCGCTATGGAGGGAGATGTACACAGAATTTCTTGGTATCATACATTTACCAGCATCCAGGTATCATCATGATTGTTTGTGATTATTAGGCTATGAGAAAACACAATATTAATACAATATTGGCTGTCATGGCTGCAGCATTGCAGGAGACCTCCACTTTCAGCGTTCAATCCAGAGCACACCGTTTTACTTCCCAAACCGAAGAGATCCATAAACACAGATAAATGTCATGATCAGTTTTCAAATTTCAAGTATATTCATTGAAAACAAAACTGTTAATATTATGTAATATGGGAAAACATAATACTGGTTATATTATCACATAGAATTATAACCTACCCACATGAAACGAAATAGCTGTACTGTTCAAACTAAATTGTACATGTGGTTTATTGTTATCAGTATTATTATTCTTGTTTGTGGGAAATGTAGATTTATAAATATTTATTCTGTATGCATTGCAAATTCTGTCGAATACCAATGCATTATGACATAAGCTTAAATTTCTCATGGTTCATGAACGTGTATATGGACAGTAAGTTAATTATATTTTCAGACATACATACTCATGAAAATTCAATATTTTGTTATGTTCATATTAAACAATTTATTTAGCTACTGAAACTAAATTCGCAGTTTGCTACATGGAGTCGCTGACTGGTGAGTGTTTAGTTTATTTGCCTCATTGAGTCGCTGGTTGAACTGATACAAATAACCGGCCAGCTGCTGACTCGTCGTGACAAACTGCAAAGTTATATCTTAACAATTTTGGCTAATTGAGTCGAAGAAAGGTCCATTCGAACAGCAGTGCAAATATGACTCTTCTAGTTGGAATGCAGCCGATGGACTTGCGTAAAAACTGACCCAATAAGTTAATCATATAATAATAATTTTTGATCATTTAGCCATTACCTGGGTGAGGCTGTAATGAGACAAAATTCTAGAGGAGAGGGTCAAATGGCTACTTCAATGATCTCACAATTTGAAGGACTCATTGGTGGATGATTACTGGTTGGATCAGTCTTTCACTGGATCACTCATGGATTGCAGTTTTTCTAGTGATGATATATAAGTTCAATGTACATCAGTAACACTTACACAAGCATGGGTACATTTTGTTTGGTAGTTAGGGGACTGCCGCAAAGAAGTTATAAAACAAAAGCATCAAATTATCCGTAGTGTTTTTGGGGGGAAATGCAGCAAAACTCTGACTAGAGTGCACACTACATGATCTTCCATACGCAAACATGACAAGATTATCTTAATTGGATTGGGTCACGAATGTTATGTCAACATTCTATGACCGCGGTACCAGTTAAGCTTGTGGGTTAATTTCGTGTCAGTTTTCACCACAAATAAGAATGGTGTGACTCTTTACAAATGAGTGTGGCCTTAAGTGATTGGAACGCAAACAATAATTTCTCAAAACTTCAAACCTAGTAATTTATAATCTAGTTTAGAAATCCACCCATTTTATGTTGCTGAAGCAATTCACATTGGAAAGTAAAATTATTATCTTGCATGAAGGTATGTTGGAATTCTACCTGCTAATATAACCAAGATTGTCTTTGGTTTTGAAAGCTAATCCGTCCTGCTCTGAAATGAAACAATAAAGAGGGACTACATAATGACGAAAACGTGAGGTCACATGATTTCTTAGTCAAATTATCATGATTGATAATAGCTGATTAGCATATCAGGAAGAATTTTGACTTTCTATGTGAAAATGTCAAAATACCCTTACAGACGAATCTTAGAAATGTATTTTCTGATGTGCTGAACAATTTTAGAAATGATAATCACTGTAAACTTAAATTTTGATTAACTTCTCACGTGCATTAGGCACCTTCATGGATGTGTGCGCCATCACAAACGCAAGGAGGATACTTGATTGTATCGTCGTACGTCACTGAACTTTTGATCCAATGATGAGACCAATTTGGGCCACTCACTGACCCTATTGGCCTGCAGCTATCATCGTTAAATCACTGAGCCATCATTATTGGATTGATGATCCAGTAGGGAAGATTTTTTATGTCGATCCAGAAATAAAGATACAATGTTACTCTTGTCTGCAACATTATTTGTTAAATGTATATTCCAGGTGAGTCACTGGTGATCCAATTTATAATCAGGGGAAAGCATCACATATCCATCTGTGTGATCCAGTGGTACATCTCCTGTGCGCTAAAATGCCACTCACTGTGGACCGTGAGCCATCTCGGTACAAACGAGCCATTAGCGAAGCGCAATTATATTGGATCGTTATAGCATCAATATTTTATTAAGCAAATTTTCCTTCTATATTTGTTGCCCTTGTGGATCATTCCATTTTTAGTGTTAATGTCAACGATGTGGTCGCAAAACTTTTTTTAATAATCCGAGATGATCTCAGGGGCAAACTTGCTTTACAATCGAATTGGCGTTCGAATGAATTTCCATAGATTTACGATAGGCAGTACGTTAAACTATTGAATTCCTATTTGTGGTAGATTATCGACGAAAGCTCAAAGGAACAGAAAATCCCACGGAGATTCACGGACCGCCGAATGAATTGCCAAAAAAACCTATCTGATTCACCAGAACTACATTATTTTTTCGAAGTTTCGAATTTTCGAGACTGTGTATCGTTACAGAAACAAGTATATACAAACTAATACAGAGACGAACATTTAGAAGTATTAGCATTCAAATACTTCAGTCCAGTATTTCTCTTTGCGTAGCTGTTCTTGCCATCACTTTGGCAACCGTTTGATAAAATGCACACAATCTTCTTCTCGGACATACGATAATGATTGCTAGTCTGCCATTTTCTTGGACCGCTTGTTATTCCTCAATACCACTCGGGGTACAGATAGAGAATTAAACCCTGTCACCACCAGATGTAACTGCATCTGCCTGGTACTTTCTGCATGGTTTTAATCGCCTTAGGATCAAAACAAATTCCTTGCGAAATGTCGGATTGAGAACTCCATATATAAAAGGATTAATCGTGCTTGTGAGAAAAAAGCTTCTCGTGAAGATGTTATAGACGACAGAAGAAATATTCGACAAACTGTCAATGAATCCCGCGTCATGCGCTACAATAATGTCTAATACAAGCGTGGGAAAATAAGCTAATATAAACCCAATAGTTATTGCAGCACACACAACTGTCGCTGTATGCGCTTTATATCTCGGCCTGTTCAATGATTCTGATCCTTTCTGGTTCCCAATTTCCATTCGACTCCGCTTTCTAACTTGAAGTACAATAAGAATGTACAGTGTCGATAAACAGAACACAGACGAAAAGTTCAGCACTAGGTAGCTTCCAAAAAATATTAGTGCAAAAACCGAACTGGGAGATTCACATCCATATCCCACAATATCGGCCTTTGGAGTAGGGATTTCGATTGTCCTAAACAACGCCAAAGTAGGACTGGACACAATAATTCCACATATAACCGATCCCACTATACAGTTGCGAGTGTTCCTGATGGGCGATTGTTGGAGAGGTCTACAAATTTTATAGTATCTGTCAATCGTGATCAGCGACAATGTTTGAAAGGATGTAATGAGAGCGAAAACTAGATAAAAAAACAATAATTTACAAAGAACGGGCTGATTAAACATGTACGCGAAAACGATAGTGCAAATTTGAAATGGTATTCCTACAATACAGATACTCAAATCCAATACAGCTAGCCAGATAATGAATGTGTTTGTTTTTGTTCTTTTCATTTTCTTTTTGCATATATAGCACGTGGCCGAGTTTCCCATAATTCCAGTTGTCATGATAAGAAGGAGAAAGCCAATAACAGGAGCCATTAGGCGAACCTCACGACGATTTAACTCTGCCAAGTAGAGTTCTGCATAGCTGTGGTTCCCTAAGACTTCTGGATATGATGATTCGTTCATGGTGAGATTAACTGGCTTCAGCCGTTGACCAAATGTCGGCTTGAGGTTACCCCTCTGGTTTTCTGAAACAGACAAATAGCAAGCGTCAGACCTCACATATTCAGCTCTCGTCCATAAACGAATTACTGCGTCAATAATTGGAAGAACTCTTTTCAAATGTGTACATCATAAAAATAATTTAAAGAAAAACACATGATCGTTTCCTACAAGAGAGACGCGGTCAACAGGTTTTTTTTCTTCTATATAGTATTCCTTAACCAAATGACTGTCGAATATACAGGCGTCTAGTCCGTCATTCATCGCTTAGTAACGAGCAACAACAAAATTCCGCATCCATAATCCAAGGACCTATTCCATATAACAAGATTAGCATTAGCACCAAATTAACCCTATCTTGCCATTTCGGTTCCCCTATATGTTTTTCTTTCCCCTTGAGATATGGAACTGAAACCGACCTCAGTATATCGCTAAATATAAGCTCTCCTAGAAAACGCAAGAAACATCCGCGGTGACATTTCCAAAATAAAATCATTTTGGGTAGATTTTTCGGTCAGATTTTTCAAATTTTTATTCAAGTATTTTCTTCGCAAAAACTGCATCCTAAATTAGTAAATAATAAGCTGATGTGGAATAAAATAGTTTTATCCACTTCTCCTTGCAGAAAAGCTGGAATTTTGAACACCAATGAAGAAAACATCACTTTTCTTGTACCCAACATGGTCGCCATTTTGAATTTACACATGGTCCGCTGTTGGGGCGTTAAGCAAACAGGCTCACGATGACCCCAATATGATGAACTACAATGTCACGGAGTCTCAGCTCTGAAGTTTATTTGTTTCGGAGACAGGGTGGAAAGGTGGGTAGGAGAACCATAATAGACCTACCCTCTGCCCTGTTAGGGTTAATAAAAAACGCAACAATTATTGTATACAAAAACATATTTTCTTGCAACAGAGAAGCGGTCAAATTTTTTCGAGTCGTTTCCAGAGTATGTATCTCAGTCACAATTTGATTGCGTCTGTTCATTTGTACACAATGGGGATAAGTAAAACACAAGATATTGAACCGGTGCCTAACCCCGGGTTAACTCTACCTATCCTGTATGGGGGGTGGGGGGACCGAAACGAAAAGAAAATGGAGAGCTGAAACTCCTTGATTTTATAGTTTATCACATTGGAGTCATTTTGAGCCATTTGCGTAAACACCGGAGCAGAGGATCATGGGGAAATTAAAGATGGCGGCCACGTGGGGTATCAGGAAAGTGATGTTTTTGTCATATTTCTTAAAACTTTCTACTTTTCCTCGATGAAAAGGGGGCAAAATCTATTTTCTTTCACATCATATTAATATTTACTAATTTATCAGACAGTGTTTGCGGAGAAATAGAATAGACAAAAATTTCGAAAAATCCGACCGAAAAATCGACCAAAAAATGCACTTTTTGAAAATGACGTCACTGTGACGTTACCAACGCGCCCATCTTGGATATTTTTTACATTTGCTGGTAGAGCTTTACCCAGGGTATAGTGTAGTAAATTTCAGCCCCCTAGTTCTAGGGGTAAGGAAAATAATTAGGGGGAGGCTATGTCGCCACGCCCCCCCCCCCCTCCCTCGGCCAGGACAGGTCCCAAAAAGCCCAGGGCAGATAGGGTTAAGCGGAATTAGACTTAGAAACCGGTTACAAAACCCCAGACATATAGAGCAATGAGTTATCTATATCTGATCAACGTAACCGCAATATCTGATTAAATTTTCGTTTTAGCTTTTGCGTGTCGGAGACTAAAAAAAATGTTAAAAATAGAAAATTGAATTCCTCTGTTCAATTTCCGTTTTATGTTTGCTGTTTGCTGAAAGCGAGAAATCGAATATCGAAAATCGCAACACTTCTTCGTTTCAAATATTGGCATTTTATGGATTGGCGATCGAAGCGGTGGCTAAGAATGTCCGGGTGACGACGAGTGTCCGGATCTCTCAACCAAGCTAGGACAATTTTCTCCACATTGGAGGCAAGTGTCCGTACTTGGTTGCAACAGAAAAGGACACGAAAACGGACAGTAATCACCAGGACATTCTCATTCATCACATCGGCGATACATGCACGGGATGAGATTGACAGTACTTCTGTGTGCTCCGACTTGAGCAGTATCGGGGCATTGCGGAATTTTATCGAAAATAATACGAGAAGCACGACATTCAATTAGTTTTTATTGACCGTCAACTACTGACATATAATTCGAGTTGTTCTAACCGCCTTAAAAAATCAGACTGCACGAATAGCACTATGCCTTAACGTTCTATCTATATGTAGCCTGATTGAGCGGACTGGAATTTCCTCGCTCGGGGACATCCTCTTGGCATCAGGTTGTGTGGCGCATACCTAGTTGTACTTCCACATTTTCAAAAATTAGAGTTCAATATTAAAAAAGAAAAAGAAAATAAGTCCTTGTTTGTAATGAGATAAACATATAGTTCTGTTGAAAATACATATTTTCACAACCTAATGTAGATCATGACATGATCATTTTAATAGAATATATATATGATCATTATATATTTGGGTATTTGCGAAAAATATTATTATCTTATGTAGGGAACAAACGCAAGGATATCATGCTCGTGTTCGTAAAAATATAGAAAAGGAAAAATGTCCGAAGGGACAGTGCGATTGGGAAAGTGTCCAACGGGAAAATATCCAGATTGTGTACCCCATACCGTCAGATAGATTACTTATGATCGATTTGGGCGGAATACGGGACGCGTAGCTTTGTGTGCGTGAATTGTTGCCAATAAAAATCCTCATCGATTGGCGCGGGATCAAGATATCACAGCTGAATATGGCGTTACAATTTTCGAAAGTTTATATATTGCCAGATATGTACTCGGGTCGCTTAATGCCCAAAATTAGTACGGAGCGTCAATCAATCAGAAGCACCCGTAGCTTTATTCCTCGGGAGTTCGGTAGTTCTTCCCTACAGAAATTGACAAAATACAAATTGGTTACTATCCTATCTACTATACAGGAACAAAAATGTCCAGGCGAATCTCTCTCGATATTCACTTCGATACGCGATAAAAATACAAATTATTTCGGAAGGCAATATGTACGATGGCTGGTCTCATATATATGATAGTTGCCCCCCCCTCTCCCTCTCGTCTTGCCTCAAATTCTCAATTTCCACTTGACAGTTTCGAATGCCTCCTCGTATCACGAGGCCATTTGCGTACACTTCGTCATCTATAAAATGGCTTGCGAATCGTGTATCGCCATTATTGAGGAGCGATATTCGATACTTTATCGTATACTGTTCGGTCTTCGTCCGACGGAGAACAGACTCGAGAAATCTGATAAATTACAGGCTTTTCGTACTACTTCTGAAATATATATTGTCTGAGCTTACAACAGATACAGATATGAATAACTTCCGTATCATCCAAGAGGCGTTGCAGATCTGTAATTTTGAACAAGTAGGACAGCACATGATCGAAAAATGCGGTTACGTCGGTAGAGCTTAGCTGATTGGCTGGCGAAATCACGTGGTGTTGATTTCGGGGAATTCCCTCATATAGTTGCACTCGGCACGGGTTCGTCTTACATGAAGGATATACTGATTCGCCCACCACTTGTAGGATTTCCTATTGGCATCCATATTAAACTCATTGCAGGCACAGTATCATGCCGAATCTCCGAACAGCGCATGTCAGCTGTAGGACTCCCGTTGCCATGGATATCGGCTTGAAAGGAAAAGCAAGGATAAACACGTCAAGTTAGACAAGATCCTTTGGAATATACTCAACAGAATGCATATGTTATCTCCCGATAAATGAGAAATACGAGATTACAGCTGAGAGCTATATGTATACAATCTCTACATTCATCATCCCCGAGGTCAAATGACTACGACGGAATTGGCCGAGCGGTCGCGAATATCCCAAAATAACAGCATTTTAAATCAAGATCAGTGTTGCGTTGCAATTACTGATTTCTCACTTTGAGCAAAAGGGAAACATAAGGCGAAAATTGAACGTCCTATTTTATATTTTTGATTCGTCGACCTGCAAAATCAGAAAGAGAAATTAAAAATTGCGCGGTCATTTTTTCGTTTCTTGATTTTTAATCTAGTGAAAGAAGGAATCGAAGTTGAACTGTTGAGCTTTCCACGGACTAAACTACGTTGCAAACAGTATCCATATATTGTGGGTCTGAGCTGTAGTATACCAGATTGCAGGTTATACGCTGTCTTAAACTATATGTAGGGTTTTTTTTTGTCTACCTGATTATTCACACTATATGGCAAGGAATATCACGAAACAAGTATATCTTTATATGGAAATTCAGCTTTTGCAAATGAGCTGTCTGCAGATAACCACTCATTAATCGGGGGCACAGCAAGCGATTCACGCATGTTTATCTAACATGAATTGATCAAGTAATTAACTTTCTTCAACTGTTTTACAAAGATTTAGATTGGGTTATAAGTCGATTAAGATAAATACTCCTTGATAGGTTTTGCTCGTTTTCTCCGTTGAATTTTGAAACCTTTTCCCGGGTTTACGTGTGTTCTCCCTGATTTATATTTTTTTTACTACGTTTTTCAGTTTGACCTCCTAATAACTGCTATGCTATTTTGCCTAAAATGATAAAAATTTGAACACAACGTTACAGAATTAAAGAAACTGGCTTATTTTAGCTATGTTTGCTTCCCTTCTGATTTTCCTCAAGGGAGTGAGTCCATCCGAATCCTTTCGTCGGCAAAATAAGGAGAACCGTTGACATTAGAACCTTGATTTTTGGCATGGATGTGCATTAGGGGACTGTTATCAGCAAGTTCTGAGCTGACATACTTAGATGACCTATAAACCACGAAATTTTGAGTGGATGTCAGGTTATTTCTAGATAGAGGGCCCTCAAGTCATCTCTCGACCGTCTCCCGTAGAGGGCCTCCAAGTCATCTCTCGAGTACACACTAAAATCATATCAAACCCTTATTCATACACATGTACGTCCTGGGACGTTAGTCACACTGCCAGGTTCCTACCAAGTTGGCTGTCATTTGCGAACTGTCCGGTAGTCAGTGAGTGAGTCCGTCAGTCAGTCCATCCGAATCCTTTCGTCGGCAAAATAAGGAGAACCGTTGACATTAGAACCTTGATTTTTGGCATGAACGTGCATCAGGGTTACCAGCAAAATTTTAGCTGACCGAATTCTGATGAATATTTGATTTATAATCCTGTTTTATCATTTATCGATCGCTCAGCGAGTGCGCTGTCATGCCCATCTGGGCCCCTTGGTTGTATATTTCATTGTGACTTTTGAAGGTTCCCTGATACCAGGAAGCCTGGTCCATTCGAGATTCAGGCCATCTGAAAATGGTTATCGTTGGATGAAATCCCCCAATTCCCATATATTCTGATTCAACCTATGCACTACCCTCGGAAGGATTTCTCCACCTTTTGGGCAGACCTAGGTGACATATAAACCTCGAAATTTGCAAAAACATGTCTTAGGTCAAGTTCACACTTAAACCATATCAACCCCTGTGACGTTAGTCACACTGCATGCCATGTAGCAGAAGAGGGTCGCATTTTGTTTTTCGAATTTCGAATGAACTTTGATCTGTCATGTAGCCATTTCACACAAGATACTATCATCGCTAAAATTCACGTCAAGCAGCGTCGACTAACATTTATTCTTATGGTTTTAACACAAGGCTAACAATTTCTTTATTGCTGTAGAGCTGACGTTTCGTTGGAGGTACTTCCAACTTTTTCAAAGCTAATGAAAGCTTATGGTTTTGCCTGTTTTTTTTTACTTTCTCGTGGACATCGAAGCATGAGTTTTTAAATATATCTAAACTATGCGACATTGAGGAAAAAAATGAAGTTGTAATAGAATACCTACACTGAAAAAAACTTACTTCACAAACATAACAGTTAACGGAATTTCTCCTAGAGAAGCATAACTACATATTTGTTGAAGCTGAACATCTAAAATGCATAGATTTTAAGATTGTAAGAGATGTTTTTTATCGAGCGACTACTTTGGAAGATCTTTTTAGTCGGATGAGGAAGGAAAAATCCCCCTCAAACTTGCTGGGCTATCTCCTGAACGGAAAAATGAGAGCTGGCATTATGACAATGGGGTCATTTTGAGCCTATGTGCTTAACCCCCCGAAAAGATGATCATGGGGACATGTAAGATAGCGACCATGTGGGGTACTAAAATGATGTTTTAATCTTTTTTCTTCAAATTTTCTGTTTTTCCGCGAGGAAAAGTGGGCAAACACCATTTTATTTCAAATCACATTAATTTAATATTTATTAATTTATCATGCAGCTTTTGCGGGGAAATTGAATAATTAAAAAAATTATAAAAAAATCTGACAGAAAAATCGATTAAAATTTCGTTTTTAGAATTGTACTTGACACAGGCTTGACCCAAGGGTATAATGTGGCAAAATTCAGCTCACTAGATCAAGGGGATACAAAAAATAATTAGGGTGTCATTTTGGTTCACAAGCCTGGACAGGTCCCAAAACGCTCGGGTGAGCATAAAGGACGCCTGATGAAGTAAATGAGGTAAACATGGTAATGCAAGAATACCCCCCAAAAAACTAACCTTTGATATCCGACGTCGTGTGGCTGAAATTCCCCACCAAGACGATAGACCTACCTACTTGTATATTGCTCATTCCCATTCAGTTCGATTTTACACCATATAGTTACGCTCACAACTACAGGAAACAACACATTTGTAATATCACTGTAATTTGGATATATTTCCAGTGACTATATACACGTGAAATCTGAAAACGAACTTTGTGGCCGATATTGTTGCTACGCAATCTATAATACAACATATACAAATTGGACTATTCTTTATCATTTTATCGTTTTACGTCACTTACAGATTACACACGCGCACCTATCCAATTCCACAGATTTTTCTTTTGTTCTGTCTACATTTGAAAACAACGTTGCATCATATTATAGAAATACAAAAACGAACTTTCGAAATATACAGCGCTGCCTTAAGACTGGCGAATATATGACCATGCCGAGACTAAATTGGATCATCATCGCGAAAATTATTGATATTTAACATATACCTATGCGTGCTAGGATAGTGATACACACTCGCGTTTTCTATTTTCGTATCACCCTAGTCGATATCTTTATCGCCCTACTCGGTAACCGGAACTACTTTCGCCGGTGACGTTGGCAACCTGTCGGGGAAAGCCCGTGAAACCCGTTCTGTTCTATTAATAGAACTGAATATTTCACACATGCTGATCCGTTCTGAAGGCTATTTCCAGATCAATACAAATGGATTTGCACATGCGATAATATATGCATATATACTGAACCTTTCTGACTCTGATCTTCGTGGCCGTCAATCTGAGCCCTGTTAACTTACGGTGGGCCGTACCCGCCGTACCTCACCAGATGATTACGGTGCGACGAAATCATTGAAAAGTTCATCACATAGTGAGCCACAACTTGCGACAATTAATTTTCGTAGTAACACTGAATGATGTAAAAATTTTAACAAAAAGAATCTAGCCGATCATGATAACATCCGTTTTATTCAAAGACACAAAATCAAATATAGGCCTGTTACCCGGTACTCGAAATTATTGCTTGATGGCGAATACAAATGAACGAAAAACAAACTCTGTGGCTCTACCGCGTGACCACGTTTTCAGTGACAAGAACTGAACGAAAGCATGAACACGTGGCTACTCTGGCTCGTACTGTTGTTTAGTCTATATGTTGTAAGTCTGTTAACGTTGAAAATAAACCCGTCGATCAATCCCCCTCTCCCCCTCCCCTCCTCCGTTCGTGTTCGGTGAAGCGATAACCGATGCTGCAAATCTCCATTTTCAGGCCGCCTTGATTTGGACTGAACGCTCCCCGTCTGGCCATGGATTATCAGTGCAATTGCCCCTGCAAGCTCTGCTTGACTACTGCTTTATAGAAAACATCTCAATTCCAGGCACAGACAGTTGATCCACAGTTATAAAATAGACAGCAATTCGATCATTCGAAAAATTATGTTTGATTCGATAAATCCAAGAGAAACTGTAAAATCCAATCATGATCGTATACCGGTAGTATTTTTTATTCATTTCTTTTATCCGATTTAGATGTAATACGGCCGTATAAACATTATGCAGCTGATGGCGTGAACAGAGCACAGCAAGTTTTCTGGGCAAACCGTAAATCCCACCTATTTCGTTC
Source organism: Hanleya hanleyi (assembly GCA_036873755.1). Classification (NCBI taxonomy): domain Eukaryota; kingdom Metazoa; phylum Mollusca; class Polyplacophora; order Lepidopleurida; family Hanleyidae; genus Hanleya; species Hanleya hanleyi. The sequence continues at coordinate 21,136 of JAVTVY010011383.1, forward strand.
CTCCAAAAAGTTTCGTCCCGCCAAACCACTGATGAACTTCCCTTGCCGTGAATTTCAACAACTGCCTCTTAGCCATCGGACATGCGTCCATCTATAAACGTACCTTTAACACTGACCATCTGACTGTAAAATGTAATTCCTGAATAAGGAATCGTCTGTGACACTGTCGGAATCGCGTTGCTTATCATTGTTTGAATTTCTCAGTTGGAGAAATTTCGGTAGGCCTGCATAGATCCATCGTGTTTCGCAGTTCGAAAGACAGTTTGTTGAACAACACCTCGAACGGTATATATGTACGGGTGTCGAAACAGTTATCGGACACGCATCTCGTGCGTACGTGTTGTGCTCGTGATGACAAGGCAATAATAGTTCAGAACAAAGGGGAGATCATTTCTAATTGTTATGCAAAATATAGAATTATAGGTAGCCACTTAAGCCGAAAAATTTTGTTTTCGAAATTTCTCGTGTTATGGGGGGGGGGGGTGCGAAATTCGATCTACCACCTTGTCTTCCCGATCTCGCTCTCAAGTAAATACGTATAGAAATTGAACAATGATCATATCCATCATATCATCTTAAACGTCAGAACTCCAACTAACGATTGTCATGCACAAAACTTGAAAATACATGGGTGTCCTATAACTGGTACTGTATACGGCGGCAACTGAGCTGAAAAGTCGAGTTAAAAATAGCTCTCGCACGTGCAGAAGGGAGTGACGTCATCGATAGAATTCATAACGGAAGATAGCCGACGAGGTCAGCAATCATCGTGTCAGTTTTCATGTCATTTCAAGAACAATAAGTACTTTTTATATATTCCAAATAAACCTTCAAAAACGCACGATAATAGTTCGGACACCCGCACGTTTCAAGTTCACCATTTCTGCAATCCTCGATGTCATATATTGCGGGAGGTATGTTTCAACCTGACTCTGTCTTTCTTGTCTCTTTTTCGTTTTGTTTGCCCTGACATAGTTTGTTCCATCGAGGCGCGCGAGTTTATTTTTGGCCCAGTGCCACGTTCGCGGATCTATTCATTCAATTAGTTCAAATGAGCCTTATCACGTCACGTACACATCAAAGCGCGTCATACCACATAGTTCGGAATTCAAACGCCCTATTAGGCGAATAAAAACATCCTAAGGTATATGATAAATATACTATCAAGAAACTGTGTTGTTCCCGCACTTTGTATCAACTCTCGTTCTCGGATTCTGGATCGCCGCATCGACCTCGACCTGCGGTCTCGGTCGATACGGCGATCCAGACTCCGAGAACTCGAGCTGATACAAAGTGCGGGAACAACACAGTATCCTGATAATACATATTTATGCTCGCCGACGACACCATAGAGTGGGAAAACCCCATTCCCGCTAACATACTAGTTTAGCTCTGCTTTAATTGCTGAGTAATATATAAGTGCAGTCACTTTATCTCCCTAGTATAATCCGTGGCGTGTCCTACTCCTCCTCCTCCTTCTCCGCTTTACTGTCTTACTCCTCCTCCTCCGCTTTACTCACTGCACAGCGGGTCGCATAGGTGTCGCGCGGGATAGGGTGGGGCGAGAGACCTGGGGTTTTCGCTACCCGAGATTCCATGGGCCAGGCTTGCACCCTACATTAGAATGGGTCGACTGCGCATGCGCGATGAGTAGTAGTATAGAAAGGGCACGCGATCTCCCTATCCCTATAGGTGTGGCGCGGGATAGGGTGTGGCGAGAGTCCTGGGATTTTCGTTAACTGAGATTCCATGGGCCAGGCTTGCACCCTACAGTAGAATGGGTCGACTGCGCATGCACGATGAGTAATGCACGATGAGTAGTATAGAAAGTGCACGCGATCTCCCTATCCCTATAAACTAACCCATGGGGGTGAACGAACCCATGGGGGTGAATGAGCACTCGTATGATTAATAATAATTAGCTCTTTACGTAGAGATCCCGTTTTCTAGACATTATTTTGTTGTTCAGTTAACATTCGAATATAACAAGGTTACCTCAAGTTGCACCACACGTTTAGAATACAAACACAAACTGTAGAAACAATACATACTGCTAAGTGATGCTGAGATATTGATAGCCAGGTAGATTGAAACAGTTAAAAAAGAGAATTCAAGTATCCCTTTCTTGTTAAAGAGAACATTTTTTCAACTTGACGTTAGGTCATGTCCCCGCACGAGGAGATACGGTTGAGACACACATTTAATCCATGATGACAATATGAAACTGGCGATAATACCGGGAAAAATTAATGACAGACTGATTGTGCCATTAAGACGAAACATGAGGCAGACTATTCACACATAGCCTCCTTTATCAAGTAGAGGTATTTTGTTCAGTTGAAATGCATTGCCACTACCATTTGCATCACACGGTGGCAATACTAACCCAACCTTTGGAATCACAACAAACTGCAAGGTCATGCCGAGCAATGTATCAGTATGCTTAGATAGACTGAATCAGTATTGAGAGTTCAGAAGGAAGCTTTTTTTTCTCTCTTAGACATTTGAATATGGACCCAAGTCAACTCGGGTACACCTGAGAAATCACAGTTCTCATAGGGTTAAAACATTATATGAGTAGGCATGAAGGACTATAACTTGAACAGTCGACCAGAAGAGCCGTCTCAGTCCTCTGCCATGACTGCGTAGCCCAAGCCAGAAAAAAGTGGGCCCTACATTAATTTCTAACTGGTTTTGCCTGCTATAGGCAAGGTTGTTCATGCGATCCACGATATTAATATTCATACAGATACGTACTCTTCATAAGTCTACCATTCCGAGAGATCCCACCGTGAGAGGAGTAAAAGCACGCCTGCAGAGTAAATTCGGTATAGCTTCAGTAGACAGAGCTCCAAATAACAAATTAACTGTAGATATATCACTATTACATGTACGAGGTGCTGGATAGGGAATTAACATAGTTGTACTATCTACATGTACTCTCGGAGATTTATTCGAACAATTCCTCAATGAAACAACCGATTTACCGAAAAAGTACACTGGACACTCAAAATGCATGACACAATATACAAAGCGAGATTTATATTTGCCCAAGTAGATATGCGACCAGTCTGCCCTACGAGCTTGACAGTACGTTCAATCATTTTGGGGAAATAATGCGCTGCTCTTTCAAAAGAACTTGATGCGAACAGACAAACGTCTTACGGTCATTACATGTATCCCTCTTCTATTTTACTACTATCAAAAGCACAATTCATAATCAGGACCTCAAAGACCGCGTTAGTTCATTAGACGGCTCAATGTTCAATAAAACTGATCGCAGATGTTTGAATTTGTCACTAATAACATCTACATGTACATGCATTTAAATCGGCAACATTATATTTCAATAGGATTCAGGTATTCCACTGTGCACAAATTGAACACCGCTTCTGTCTGAGTACTATATGTTCTCTCTTAAACACATTTTCATGAAAGGAAAAATGATAACTTTAAAACCCGTTGTGTTTTAATCACCAGACGCTTTAACCCTACCTGGCCTGGGGGGGGGGGCCCACATTCTCTTGGTTTTTTGCTCCTATCTCCGGAACGACAAAATATTGAGAGCTGAAAATTCTTCACTTTTTAGATTATCATATTGGAGTCATTTAGAGCCTATTTGCACGACCCCCCGAGCAGAGGATCATGGGAAAATTCAAACTGGCGACCATGTGGGGTACCAGAAAAGTGATGTTTTTGTCATATTTCTTCAATTTTTTTTGCTTTTCTGTATGGAAAAGTGGGTAAAATCTATTTCATTTCATATCAGATGATTATTTTCTAATTTATCATGCAGTTTTTGCGAAGAAAACAGTGACGTCATTGTGGCGGCCATCTTGGACCTTTTTTACATTTTGTTGTAGAGCTTGGCCCAATGATATAGTGTGGTAAGTTTCAGCCCCCTAGCCTTAGCGATAGCGAAAATATTGGGGGCACTTCCCCCCCCCCCCAGGCTGCGGTACACCCCAAACCGCCCAGGCCAGATAGGGTTAATAACGATATTTTTAAACGCGACTCTTTGAAGGATATATGCTCACATACACCTTGGATTTATACCAGAATTTACCAATACTTTAAGTGGGACATCCTACTTAGAAGAATGCTCTAAGTTTCTGAACGGGGTAATTACGGTAATAAACGAGATGCTCCCTTAGGTGTAGCGTTAGCAAAGCCAAACATTAATTTCCTTAATTCCGGACAAAAGACTGTGTTTCGTATAGACAAAATACCCAACTCTCAGAGTCAAACATGACGTAATCGGACTTTTGTCTGTTTTTGGCTTTTACATATACATTCGTTTTAGGTTCGACGTGCCTTGTTTTAGACGTCCATGCTAAGATGGATACGAAAAAGAAATACGCGTTGACAAAATGAAACTTGGGTATTTTGTCTGTACGAAACACAAGGGAGTTTTTCCTATGTTACAGGTGCCGTAACTACTCCACTGATGATAAACACCAGATTCTGGATAGCAAAATAAGGTCTTAGAGTGCAAGATCTTTGGCGTCACATTTCGTAAAATATGTTTAATTCAGTCCAACCTAAATAGGGACAATATGAACAACGTGATATATAAGATATTCATGTCGTTCATATCAACAGTCACAATCAATGCGGGACTGAGATATAATACTCAAGAGAACGATATGGAATTCATGCGAGGAGAAGAATACTGATCAGCGATATGCATTTGACTATATGCACAGCATGATTCATTAGCGGCATAATTGGAAACTGATGACCGCTTCTCTCATGTAAGGAACTAGATTATATATATCAAAGCCACTTGCGAATACACTACCGTGCTTGTGGCAAATAATCCAAACACTTTTTGATTACTATTTGGTCAGTCAATCTCGAACTGTTCGTTTGTATAAAGGACTGTCTTCTGGTAGTACTACATGTTTATACCTCTTAACTCTCTATATCTAGGTTCCTTCATCGGGAATGCTTTAAATCTCCATTGCTTATTAATTCAATGTGGCTATTGATACTAAGTTCACATGGTGCAAAGCTGCAGTATAAATATTCACAATCACAAGATCCCAGTATCGCATAATCAATAGTCGAGAGCTACATTTTTCAGTTACACTTCTGCAAAAAATTAGCCTGGGTTAACAGTATCATCAGAAAAACGTGTCCCTCTTGAACTGGAGACAGGTACTGTATGCAGGATCTGATATCAGTTGATCAGTTATTTAAGCTAGTGGCAATGATAAGCGACAGTCCGACAGAGGCTACCAAAAACAAAACGAATGTCCATGTCGGGAAAAAAACATAGCACAAAACATGGTTGGAGTGGATCATTACTTGACTTGTTAACTTGACGAAAGTCCACTTACCTGAACGTATTCAGGTACCACCAATCTTGATTTCTCGGCATTTGATAATCAAATCGTTTTTTCGAGAACACCTTTCGGGAGAGACGCATGAGTTAATACAAACGTCTAAACACACGACTGCATGCCGCAACTATTCCCGCTTTTCAGGTTCGTTGAGCCTTCAACTACATGGAATACTATATGGTTTTATGATGTATGAGGTTCCCATCGTGGGAGAAGTTAAGAACCCGCGTTACTGGCTGCAGTCGTATGATTAATGTCAAGAACATTTTTTTTTTTAAATCTGGTTTCTTCAAATTACACCAATGTCAATCAGAAACCAGTAATATTGAAGTCAGCTTCAAGTGTAACTGCCAATCTTTTTTTTTCTCAAAATCGAATTTGTGCTTAAAGCCGCCTCTTAATGAACCTCGACAATAATCGAAACGAGCACACTTTGGGATGTTAGGAACAGAACAATGTTTGAACTTTACCATTCCGATGAGTATGAATATACAGAAATCGCTTTCATACACATGCCGGTATATACATGTACATGTACGTTCGTATACATTCACAACCTATCAGAGAGAAGATTTATCTATGCAAATGACATCATCTTATGCATATAAATTTATTTCATCTCCGTTTTATCCCTAATGAGTTTATATTTAAATCGGATGTAATTCCATTCGTATTGGATAGAACATTTGAATTATATCAGACAGTGGCAGTGATCTTTGAAAATAATCTGTGTTCACAAACTGGACAATATCGCTGAACACGGTATCTGAGCCCAAACTGGACATGATCTTTTAGCACAGTTTGGAAGCGAAAATTCTTAGCCGACGACGGCTGGTTACTGAATTTCGGATCTGACGTTAGTATTGTTCACAAAGTAGATCTGATCTATGTGGACCGTCTCGTCCACAAATTAGACATGACCTATGAGGACAGTCGTTCACCAGGTAGACCTGATCTTTGATGACAGTCTCGTCCATAAATTATATCTGACCTATGAAGACAGTCTCGATCACAAAGTAAACCTGATCTATGAGGACAATTCACCAAAATACCTGATCTATGTGGACAGTCTCGTCCACAAAGTAGGCCTGAGCTATGTGGAAATTCTCGTCAACAAAGTAGACCTGATCTATGTGGAAAGTCTCGTCCACAAAGTAGACCTGACCTATGTGGAAAGTTTCGTTCACAATGTAGACCTGATCTATGAGGACAGACTCGTTCACAATGTAGACCTGATCTAGGACAGTCGTTCACAAAGTAGACCTGATCTATGTGGACAGTCTCGTTAACAAAGTAGACCTGATCTATGTGGACAGTCTCCTTCACAAAGTAGACCTGATCTATGTGGACAGTCTCCTTCACAAAGTAGACCTGATCTATGTGGACAGTCTCCTGCACAAAGTAGACCTGATCTATGTGGACAGTCTCCTTCACAAAGTAGACCTGATCTATGTGGACAGTCTCCTTCACAAAGTAGACCTGATCTATGTGGACAGTCTCCTTCACAAAGTAGACCTGATCTATGTGGACAGTCTCCTTCACAAAGTAGACCTGATCTATGTGGACAGTCTCCTTCACAAAGTAGACCTGATCTATGAGGAGAGTCTCGTTCATAATGTAGACCTGATCTATGAGGACAGTCGTTCACAATGTAGATCTGATCTATGTGGACAGTCTCGTTCACAAAGTAGACCTGATCTATGTGGACAGTCTCGTTCACCAAGAAGACCTGATCAATGAGGACAGTCTCGTTCACAAAGTAGACCTGATCTATGTGGCGAGTCTCGTTCACACAGTAGCCCTGATCTATGGGGACAGTCTCGTTCATAATGCAGACCTGATCTATGTGGACAGACCTGTTCACAAAGTAGACCAGATCTATGTGGACAGTCTCGTTCACCAAGAAGACCTGATCTATGAGGACAGTCTCGTTCACAAAGTAGACCTGATCTATGAGGACAGTCTCGTTCACAAGGTAGACCTGATCTATGTGGCGAGTCTCGTTCACAAAGTAGACCTGATCTATGTGGCGAGTCTCGTTCACACAGTAGACCTGATCGATGGGGACAGTCTCGTTCATAATGTAGACCTGATCTATGAGGACAGACCTGTTCACAAAGTAGACCAGATCTATGAAGTCAGAATAGTTCACACAGTAGACCTGATCTATGTGGACAATCTCGTTCACACAGTAGACCTGATCTATGTGGACAGTCTCGGTCATAAAGTAGACCTGATCTATGAGGATAGCCTCGTTCACAAGGTAGACCTGATCTATGTGGCGAGTCTCGTTCACAAAGTAGACCTGATCTATGTGGCGAGTCTCGTTCACACAGTAGACCTGATCTATGTGGCGAGTCTCGTTCACACAGTAGACCTGATGGATGGGGACCTTCTCGTTCATAATGCAGACCTGATCTATGAGGACAGACCTGTTCACAAAGTAGACCAGATCTATGAAGTCAGAATAGTTCACACTGTAGACCTGATCTATGTGGACAATCTCGTTCACACAGTAGACCTGATCTATGTGGACAGTCTCGTTCATAAAGTAGACCTGATCTATGAGGATAGCCTCGTTCACAAGGTAGACCTGATCTATGTGGCGAGTCTCGTTCACAAAGTAGACCTGATCTATGTGGCGAGTCTCGTTCACACAGTAGACCTGATCGATGGGGACCTTCTCGTTCATAATGCAGACCTGATCTATGAGGACAGACCTGTTCACAAAGTAGACCAGATCTATGAAGTCAGAATAGTTCACACAGTAGACCTGATCTATGTGGACAATCTCGTTCACACAGTAGACCTGATCTATGTGGACAGTCTCGTTCATAAAGTAGACCTGATCTATGAGGATAGCCTCGTTCACAAGGTAGACCTGATCTATGTGGCGAGTCTCGTTCACAAAGTAGACCTGATCTATGTGGCGAGTCTCGTTCACACAGTAGACCTGATCGATGGGGACCTTCTCGTTCATAATGCAGACCTGATCTATGAGGACAGACCTGTTCACAAAGTAGACCAGATCTATGAAGTCAGAATAGTTCACACAGTAGACCTGATCTATGTGGACAATCTCGTTCACACAGTAGACCTGATCTATGTGGACAGTCTCGTTCACAAAGTAGACCTGATCTATGAAGTCAGACTAGTTCACACAGTAGACCTGATCTATGAGGACAGTCGTTCACAAAGTAGACCTGATCTATGAGGACAGTCTCGTTCACAAAGTAGACCTGATCTATGAGGACAGTCGTTCACAAAGTAGACCTGATCTATGAGGACAGACTCGTTCACAATGTAGACCTGATCTATGAGGACAGTCTCGTTCACAAAGTAGACCTGATCTTGTGGACAGTCTCGTTCACCAAGTAGACCTGATCTAGGAGGACAGTTTCCTCCACAAAGTAGACCTGATCTATGCGGGCAGTCTCGTTCACAAAGTTGACCTGATCTATGAGGACAGTCTCGATCACAAAGTAGACGTGATCTATGTGGAAAGTCTCGTTCACAAAGTTGACCTGATCTATGAGGACAGTCTCGATCACAAAGTAGACGTGATCTATGTGGACAGTCTCGTTCACAAAGTAGACCTGATGTATGAGGACAGACTCGTTCACACAGTAGACCTGATCTATGAAGACAGTCTTGCTCACAAAGTAGACCTGATCTATGAGGGCAATCTGGTTCAAAAAGTAGGCCTGGTCTGTGCGGATAGAATCTTTCACACAGTAAACCTGATCTAAGAGAACAGTCTCGATCACAAAGTAGACCTGATTTATGAGGACAGTCTCGTTCACAAAGTAGACCTGATATTTGAGGACAGTCTCGTTCACAAAGTAGACCTGATATTTGAGGACTGTCTTGTTCACAGGGTAGACAACACCTTGAAGGTCTTCTTCACTGATTGTAAGCGTGGAGACCTGTGCATAGTAGGTGCCAATTTGGATCCGAAGGATTAATGTCCGATAATTCCTAGCCATGGAACGAATTTCGACTCCAAATTCTGCATATTTCAGCGAACTTATAGAACATGCTTGCGGTAAATCCGAATTGAGGTCATATTCAAATTATCAAGGTACAAATTTGAGTTCACCACACCTTTTCGCGAGTTTCGTGCCGCCGTTTGGAATTAAATTTTAATGAATTACCATGTTCCCTACAATGTCCCAGATCAATCTGATCAGTGACATTCTCGGACACTCAAGTGGAATAATGCCTAATTCGATGTTACTGCCATTTGAAAACATGTATTCCTTGCGGGGCTAAATAATCCATGTAACTTAAGTACGGTATATTTTTTTCATAAACTGTCAATATTTTCATATATCTTGGGAGCTTTCCACTAACGAGAATAGCTGAAAGGGTATTGATGTCCTTCTCCCTAAAGAGATTTCACCAATTATTCAAAGTGAAGACAAAAGTGCACGTCTGGTGGTATTTGAAAAAAATGTCAAGACATTCACATTTGACATTTGTGTTTCACAGTGCCGTATCAAACTCGGATATTAGAATGATAAACTTCAATGTTACAGGGATATGACACTTAATACTCAAGGGAGGATGTTTGCGGGTATTCAGTAGATGCATCAATTTTACACTAATAGTAGCTGGTAAACAGAGCTACATGTAATTATTCAGTGAGGTTATCTGCTCGATTCCGCACGCATAGGTTGACAGAAGCACACCAATTGAAAATTATCTGACTGAAATTGTAAGGGTCGTTTAAGGGTGTAAGGGTGGTTAAGGGTCGCTTCCCATACGGATTTTTGCGGCCCTTCAACTTAATGCTTTATATAAAGTTTACCGTACATTTCTTAGTTCATTAGAGATCTTTACAAGCGCTATATTTTAGAATATATACATAACTCAGATAATAAATACATAACCAAGACAGAGTCAACGGGGGTCTATAAAAAGAAAAGAAGAATTGAGTGGAGGATATCGTCTATGCACACGTTTGTCGGTCTGTTTTGGTCTGGTTAAACTGGTAAATATGTGTTAAGTTCATTTCACTTATAATCGCGTGGATGATTCCTTTGTCTGCGAACCCCGGCGTACGCACAAAACCAATCAGAAAAAATGAGAGAACCATGGACTTCATTCTCCATTTCTCCAGAGGAACATACAAATGTGTTTGGTACACGGAGTGTGCCGGTCGAGTGTAGAACCGGTTCCGCTTTTATCAAGTATGACGTTGGTAATGTCATTCCAGAATTTATGAATGGTACTGATGAAGGTTTAATGTTGGAATCTATAATAGCGGAGCTCGAAAATGGAGAAAAACAGCAATGTAATATTGATGGTATATATACTGATTTCTGTTCAGTTATTTACAATGAAATGAAAGGTCGATTACCTAGCAAAACGGTTTATATCTCAGTTGGTCGCAATAATAAGAAGCGTAAAGTACAGAAACCATGGTGGAATGACAATCTAACTGTATTGTGGAATGGAGTATGTGCAAGTGAACGAGAATGGATCAGATGTAAGGATGGTGCATCTAAAGCTGCTAAGAAAGTGCTATTTGTCCAAAGGCGTAAATTTTTTGACCGTGCTGTGCAAAGATCCAAGCGGTCCTTTTGGTCCAAACAACAAAGAGAACTCCTTAATTTAGAGTCTACTAGTTCTAAGAATTTTTGGAAACAAATTGGTAAGGTTGGCGTGGGGCAAGATAGACTTGAGCAAATCCCTATGGAAGTCAAATTGAATGATAATATAGTAAGCGACCCTGATGTTGTATTAGATACCTGGAAAAATAGCTTCCAAGACTTGCTCAATTCTTCTGATACCCATGAGAACGTAAATACATTGGGAGAAGGTGATGTTAATACCTATGTGGAAATTGATGAGTTAAATGCCGCTATATCTATGAAAGAAATACAAAATGCTTTAACTAATGCTAAAAATGGTAAGGCTCTGGGAATTGACTATATTCCTATTGAAGTATGCAGGAACGACACTGTTGTTAGATTTTTGTACAGGCTATTTAATGTTTGCTTTCAATGTGGAAAAACACCCACTGTATGGTCTAAAGGTATAATTAATCCAATTCCTGAATCAAGTTCCTCGGATCCAAGGGATCCATTATCTTATAGAGGTATTATGTTGGCCCCGGCTATTTATAAATTGTTTTGTGCTGTGCTAAATTCTAGATTGACAATGTGGGCGGAAGATAATAATCGTTTATGTGATGAACAAAATGGGTTTAGGTCCAAACGTGGCACAGTAGACCATATTTTATCTTTGACTCAAATAATTGAAACTCGAAAAAAAAAGAGGCAAAGTTCATATTGTGCATTTATTGAATTTAGCAAAGCCTATGATAGTATAAATAGAGTTATGTTATGGAACCGTTTGGAATCCATTGGAATACAGGGGAGAATTTTGGATGCAATACGTTCAATTTATCAAGATGTCTCATGTTGTGTCCGATTAAATGGCCGTAAGTCAGATTGGTTCGAAGTGAAGTTTGGTCTCCGGCAGGGATGTGTTTTGTCTCCCGTTCTTTTTAATTTGTACCTAGACGATCTAGTCCTATATTTGAAAAGTAGTGGTAAAGGTATTAATATTGCTGGGGAGAGGGTGTGTATTCTCCTGTACGCTGACGATTTGGTTTTAATTGCGGATAGTGCTGATGATCTGAACTGTTTGCTCGAATATCTGTCGTTATGGTGCCATAATAACAAAATGTGTATTAATCCTGGAAAATCAAAAGTTGTGCATTTTCGCCCACCATCTATTAGCAAAACGGAAAATGTGTTCAGCTGTGGTAGCAACCAATTAGAGATAGTGGACCAGTATGTGTATCTTGGCCTTTTATTGACTCAACACCTAGATTACAATGTTATGGCTAAATATGTGGCACAGTCCGCCGGTCGAGCTCTGGGTCTGGTTATAGCGAAATGTAAAACTTTAGGTGGTGTTCCATATAAGGTTTTTACAAAATTGTATAATTCCATGGTCGTACCAGTAATTACCTATGGAGCCTCTATTTGGGAAACAGCCAATATATCCTGTATTAATGCCATCCAACACCGAGCTGAACGTTTTTTTCTTGGCCTAGGAAAATATGCACCAAATGCGGGTATAAATGGTGAAATGGGATGGGTTCCGCTATATATTATCCAATGGAAAAGTGTGATGAGACAGTGGAATAAATGTACACAAATGGGCGAAGAGAGGCTTAATAAGAGGATTTTTAGATGGGCCTTTAATTCAGGCAATGGTGGATGTAAGAACTGGAGTTTTCGAGTATGTAAACAGTTGAAGGAATTAGAATGTCCACATTTTGGTAATATAAATGTTTGTTATAGCAAACCATATGTTTTATCGGTTATAGAAGAAAATATGCATCAGCAGTTTGTTGAACAATGGAGTAATATTGTTAATAGAGAAAATGGAAAACTCCGCCTGTATAGAATGTTTAAGACAGATTTTGGTGTAGAGTACTATGTCCGCGAGTTGATACCAAAAAGTCACAGAAGTGCGTTAGCTAAATTTCGTTGCGGGGTCGCGCCCATACGTATAGAAACTGGGCGTTATGAAAATCTTCCTATAGAGCAACGTATATGCCCGCTCTGTAACAATGGCATAGAGGATGAACTCCATGTGATTCTTAACTGTTCGGTTTATGAAGATTTGAGGGTCGATATTATGTCTGAAATTAGTTTTATCTATGGTGACTCTTTTACAACAATGTCTGATCTAGAATTATTATGTGTAATTCTTTCATTGGAAGAGTTAGCTAAATTATCAGCCAAAACCTGCCATAGAATTCTCGAACGCCGCAGAGGTATCCTTTATGGGTAACATTTTACTGTATGATCTGAATAACATATCTCTTTTATGCATGTGTATAATTTAATTGGATGTGTCTCCCATAACTCAATGTAGAGTGGCCCCTGCACATATCAGGGGGTGAGACGTTAATAAAATATTGAATTGAATTGAATTGTGTCGACGTCAGTATTGTATAAGACCTACGACACTCAACAGAATTCCAGCCACATATTGGCATGGTATTGTGTCCGATTGGCTGATGTATGGTCAGTAGTCATGGTATTCGCTCTTCATAATCTGGTATTTTGGGCGCGTCATATAGTCAAATGCCGAATGCTGGAACTTGCATCCTGATAGTCTGAGCTTCCTCTTTCTCTTCCTCACTAAAGGCAATTTTTATTTTTTTATTTTGCAGTGGCTGGGGTGAGAGATCACATCCACTAAAGCTGCGAATTTGGGTTGTTACACAGGTACCTTTGTCCAAGTATTTGAAAAATATACATTCGTCCGTTCTACAACAGCGGAAGTATTCGATTGTTCTACAATGTCCGTTTGAATTCTATCGAACATCCCCCCCCCCCAACCCCCCGCATCTGGTTCATCCTTCTTCTGTTATTTATTTCTAATAAAATGAATGTACGTTAGATTGAAAACTTTATTCTAGATCTAACAGATCGATTTCCAATAGTAAATAATCCAATCTTTTAGACTGAATTTTTAATGTATTTGATTTAGATTGAAAATGAACACGATGAATACGGAAAAGCCTCTACTTCATAACCCCTTCTGTCGGATCATGCGGATATTTGCAATGGACTTGGCAAGAGGACATCTGGCCTTAATTGGGGATATTAACTTTCGCTAGCCTGAGTAACATTTCCATCTCTTTTCAAAAGGAAAATTTTGCGATACTCAAAGTAAACTTTCGCGGATGGTACCAGATATGGGAAAGAGATCATGACTACACTGAAGAGCGACTGACGAAATGTTACATACTGGTAACAGAGATACATGAGATATAATATTATCATTTGGACAAAGAATAATAGTCAGTGATTAGGATTGTATGTATAGAACATCATCATGTATTGCTGGCATTATTGAAAACTGTTGACTGCTTCTCTCTCGTAGGAAACCATTTGTGTTGTTTTCATTATTTTTGTTTCATACACAATGGAATTGGTGCTGTCATACGAAATTTTCGTTGATTGACGAGGAAATATTCTTCTATGGACGACGGCTGACTATTGACTGTCGGATCTGACGCTTGCTAAGTTGGCGTTAATTCCCAATATGACCCTAGCTTCAATCACGATTTTATAAGGTGCGAGGTAATAGATATATCCTCCGACTGAACCTTTGATATAAACCTTCGAACACGATCCAGGCTAATGGAGAGTAGTGAGGTCCATGTGGTTTGTGGTTATTGTATAACCCGTGAAATATGTACAGCGCCTTTTTATTATATTTATTTCAGATTCATTGATAAAAACATCCCGTTTGCAGATTTATTTTCACAGAGGCGGACAGCGACGAACATTATCACTCTTCCAGTGAGCCAGTAAGTTGATCTCCTCTGCAATCCGGGATTTTGGAATCCAATCCAAAATTCAACCAGTTGGGCACGCACATTGGAGAGTGGGAGTGGTGAATCTGTCTGTCTCCTCAGTAATCTATATGTCATCGTTTACGAGTGCGCTCAGATTTAACAGTGCTAGTGTTGAAGTTAATACGAGGGGCGTAACCCCGAGTGTTAACCACAGCCGGAGCAGTTGATGAATCAGAAAGCACGAGCAATAAATACATCATATAACTGTGTTAGGGCAAAGCTGTCAATCAACGCTCTCACCGGTAGTTATCCATATATGGAATGTTGTCCTTGATCGAAAAAGCTGATATCAACATGCATAATTGTCTATCAATATTCAAACACAGACGTCAGGTATTTCAGTGTTGCCCTCCCGGAAAATAATGCAACATCTCTGACATGATAACCGAAGCTGGAATATTCACTGTTGACTTCGTACCATGCACACATATTAAATTCCTCCTATATGAGATAAGGCGAGTTTTGTACGTTTGCTTTATCTTAATTGGTCCTTTCTCTCATTTGCTCGTCGAGAATGTATATATATTCTTTTAAGCAAGCTGATTGTTATAGACTGTTGTTACTAGGTCCATAATTTTCATAATATACAAATAGAGGTGGATGCGGTAGTCAACAGGTTACATCATCTTGTGGGTGCAGGTTGACTAGCCACGATCGGCACACGCAAATATGTGATGGCAAAAGCAAAGTTTCAAAATCTCAGGGAAGGCCAGAAAATCTCAGGTGGGCGAAGATGATATAACTCACTTTCAATTAACTTCATTGATAAACTGTAGACCTGTGTGAAGGTTAAGAATATCCGGTGGCTAAAAGTATTCGGCTCTCATTGTCTGATCAAGCATGGACATTTCTATCCACATTGAACATAAGTGTCCGTCCTCAGTTGCAAAAGAATAGGATATGAGAAGGTACCCCAATACTCAGGATATTCTTAACCATTATTAAACACAGCATTAACAGGGTGGTGGAAAATGATGCCGATGTACTGACAAGAATTCACAAATATGCCGACTGCATATTTCTAAGAAAACATCACAAGAACCAGTAGTGATCCCTGTGATGATTTGTATCCAGGCTACGCTTTTATTGAAGCTGTTCATGTGTACTAGCAAGCGATGGGATTTATTTGAAAGGTAGTCACAGCAAGTGGTTGGTAGCTGAATAATATCGATTCAAAATGCGAAAAAATATCGAAACTATATAGGCTTTAATGATAGAAATATTTTGACAGATATGATAAATGAAAGTCCATTTACGGTGAAGGGATGTACTGTGAGGGTGAAAAGAAAGCTGGCTGGCTGATTATTTTATAATATTGTCATAATTTATTTGACGACTGCGGTTTTGGAAATGCTTACCACGACAGGAGCTCGTAATCGTTCTTAATTATGGGGGGATGATCAAGGAAGTAAAGGGATTTAATTAGGTTGATTGAGGTTATTGGGGGTGTCGAGCGAGCTTTTCCCTTCGTCTCCACCATAAAAACCCTACTTAACAAATTAACAACAGTATCGAGCCCCTGTGCTCACCACTATATACCTTTATCATATTTAACTTGACATCTTTACCTCTTCAGGCCTGCCAGACATGTGGTGCCTGAAATTAAACCAGACGGTAAGGGCGTAAATTAAAATGAACATTACCGTACGGCCTTGAAAATTATCTCACGATTAAAGCGAGACTTACGAAACTATTTGAGTCGTTGCAGTTTCCGAATGATCACACTGTCATTGAGGAGGTTCGGGGGCATGCCCCTATGGAAGATGTTTTAGGCTCCAGTTCATACATTGTTATGCACTTTAAAGTATTTCGAGGTGCAACCCATGCAGTTTGTTACTCTTTTATAAAAGAAAATTTCTGAGGTCACATGGCATTCGTGCACCAAAAACCTCTCCAATATTCACGTGATACGTATATGAATATGTTTTTCACATCATAAAAATATTTAACTGCGGAAACAGAAAAATATCAGCACACTAAACTCTGACATTACGTCTATAGCTGTAGAGCGTCGTTGGAAAATTTTGAGTCAAAATTCCAACATACGTATAACTGCCAAAGTCGATATTAAGTCGCAACTTCATCATCCTACGTTTAATGTTTTGAGCCTATTCGAGAAAACCTACATGTAGGTGATAAACGTTCTAAAATGACTGACGTCCGTTTGCCATCTCAAAGCACATTATTCGTTGCTGCGCATGATAGTTCATCATTTAGGCTTACTTTAAATCTTCAAGAATTATCCCCACATCTGGCCCAAATTCGGTTGAAAAAGTTCAAACCGCACATTTTAGAGGCCGCATTGCCGTTACCTGAATATTTCAAAATATCAGGAGGAATTCTGTGGTGTCATTTAAATTTCTCGTATATAGTGAATTCGCTGCTTTCCACACAGCCAGAAAAAAAGTGATAGTTATCACCCCGAAAAGGTGTTGAGTTAGAGCTATCACTCTTTTTGTATCATCACCATTATAAATGATGGCCATCACCCCTGAAGAGTGATGAGCAATAGTTGTAAATTTAGGTCATTATCTTTTAAGGGTGATGAGACAAAATCATCACCCGAAACAAGTGATGGCCGTCACCATTTAAAAGTGATGGCTTTAGCTCATCACCTTTCAAAGGTGATGGCCAGGTCTGATCACAATTCGATGGTGAAGGGCCATCACCTTTTTCTGGTTGTGCATGCAGTGCCATATGCATTTTCTTGGTTTAGATGGCACTACATTTACCAAACTCTAGTCATCCAGGTATTTCTGTACTTTGGCGTAAGGCATGCAGTGTTCAACGTAAAAAAAATCGCATTCTGCTTTACGCTTGGTGCATAATAGATTGGATCTCAAGAAGCAGATCGCATATTTCAACCACATATTGAAGATGTTCATTCTGAGGGACTTTTCTGATAAATCCCGTCCTTCACTTTCACAGGACCAGAGTCTGTGATATTGTCAGTCTGATGATGTGAATACAGAGCACGCTGGTACATCTATTGTACATCTATTGAATATGTCAACCGCACTTCGACTCCAACTGGCCCCTTGATCGCTCCGACTCCATCTGCCTCTTCAGCGCCAGCAACTGTATCTGTCTCTTCGGCCACTTCACCTTCTACGAAACTGCAACAAACGAATCTACTCATTCGTACGGCAGGGTTTTCGAACCTACCGCATCAGCCCATAAAAATTGCTATTCAGCTTAGAGATTTTGGAAAGAAAACGGTTGTTAAGCGCAAATTTCAACCGGACTGGTTTAATAAATATGCCTGGGTCTACTACGATGAAACCACCAATACAATTCCTCAAAGACCACACTGACAATCTTGATATAAAGAATGCGGTGAATCGATTTTTAGAGATGTGAGATCACAGATTATCGATCTCTGAGAAATGTTGAAGCGTCACCACATAAACATTGGGGTCGAGTTCCAAAACATATATCAGTATACATTTTTCTAAAATGCGCTTTAAGCTTCTTTTTGTTTTTACGATATACAGCCAAACATATAGAAATTGTATCCTGAATTAATTTTTCCCATCAGGAAAGAACATAAAAACGGACGTACAAATGTTATTGGTAATTGAGAGTCAAAACTCTGGCCAGAAAAAGGCGAGCGTGCTTCTACGGCCGTGTAGGATACCAGAGCTTTCTGGCCCTTGCCCCAAGTGCTGGGATACATGGTAGAGCCAATCAGAAAATGCTTCCGCCACGCCTTGAATTGTCATCAACAGGCCACAACATGTAGACCTAAACTGGGCCCCAACTCAACTATGCTTAGTACTGACTATGCGTATTTATGACCGAAAGTCGCACATCGCGTGATCCGCTGTGGTGCTTCAAATGCACGCTAAAAACAGAAGACAACCGTTCAACCACATCAAAATAGGGGGTTGTTAAATGCGCACAAATAGTTTGCTTGTTTTTCCTGTGTCTGGTGGTCATGTGTGGGTATGTATGTCATATCAACAGTCTATCCTTTCATGGGGGGGAATAATAATTTGAATATTCCAACAGATTTTGTTTTATTTGTACTTCGTCCACTGGTTTCGAAGATAGGGTCGCGATCTGGGAACGAGTCGCTTGTAACATTAGGGAGATATTGCTGGCTGAGTGTCCCATCTCTTCCATGACTAGAGTAAACCGCACGTACAACCGCAATCAGGGATGAATGTGAGAAATGTCTAATTTCCTGTTGAGTTTCACTATAAGCTGATGTTGTCGAAACACCGCTGTATAGAGACGAAAGGAGGCGTGAAAATATTAACATTTAGATAATAACTCCATGTTTCCTGTGATCGTTTCCTTGTTTTATTTCGAAGAATAATTATATGATTCTGATGAATTATGCCCTATCATTTGCAATTCCTTGCTTCCTCTCCATGCTTCAGGGCTATCACAATCCAATGCATAATTTATATGTGCATACTGCTCCAAGACCTATACAGGTTTCCAAAAATTTTAGAAAAAAAGTCGCCTAGTAAAAATCGAATTTATAGGTCGGCGCAAAAAATGGTAACACCTATGTGTTTATCGTGAAAGACGTCTAGAGATATCCATTTGTGTCATTTAACTTAGTAGAAGATACTAGCGGTTAAACATTGATTCGAATAGCACGGAAGTCTTTTTCGGTTTGTCTGTTAAATGTCAGATCGGCATTCTAGAACTCATATTCTTTCAAGCGTACAATTATGATTTTTGAACACAGCACAATGAGTCGAATTTTTCACATTTATCCAGATTATTGAACTTTGAAATATCGTAAAAGCAATTTGGGCCAATCTGCGAAATATAAGAAAAGCGATGCACGATTTTTAGTTTAAAATCTATATTGTAAGAATTTAACAGAAATCTGTAAACTAATCAGCGAGGAAATGTGAAGACTAGTTTTCACAAACTACATTCAATTCAAATAATTCGGATGTCTTAAGTCACCGAATAGTTTTCAGAAAACATATACAATAATGTTAGTCGTTTGAGTGAGTTCTTTTCTTTTAGCGCAGTCCGGCAGTACGATGAGGGTAATGATCAGCCTAGATGAGCATTCTGGACAAGACTAATTTCTCAGAAAGTATAGTGCGTATATACGATAACTCAATCTGAATACGACATACTATTGACAAAGCAAATAGCAATTTGCTATTTGCATTTTCCTCGCACGGTAATATTATTGGGTAATATAATGTCTAACTATATAGTGAGCTTCGCATACTTAGGATATTTCGATCGATTCCTGAAAATATGTGCTAATGGCTAGCAACGACGCCCACGCGACCTGTCCAGACTCGTCCAGGGATACTAAACAAATCAATGGATTGCAGTGTGGTTTGGTACATTCTACGTGAAGAGTGACGAGTGGTGTGAAACAACACCAGTATGCAACTTTAGACTGATATATATGGGGGTCAATATTCCAGAGGCAAACTGAAGCTCTTTATACTGGGAAAACTTTTCATATAGTTTTGTTTAAGAGAGAGAGAGAGAGAATTCAGGTTTAACGTCGCGTTCAACAATATTTCAATGTTTCGATTTGTCTCAAATAACCTAAAAATAAGTCTTCTTTTACCCGACTGAAACGTTGATTCAGTGTACCGATATCTTGGATGATACGTCTGCCGTTCATATTTTGTTTATGACGGGTGTTGCATCTGAATCCTCTGCAAAGCTTCATTTTGAAGTGATGATCGAAACCCACTGACGAAATAATGTTCTCTTACATCAGTGTGATCCCTTATGAACTGTCTGTGTGGGATTTTCCATGAACAATACTACGATAACAGTGGTTTACGTTCCTGGAAAATCCCGTCACTGGCGGACGAGATTACATGGACTGCTAAATATGGTTGACGCGATTATAACCGATCTTTCTTAGTTCACAACAGCATTTCCTTATTTTAACAGGACGGAAAAGGAGGGAAAGCCAAGCAATGCAACGAACATAACAGAACAGGCAATATATTCTCGGTAGTCAGAGATTTGATACATGTCTAATTTCCTGTCGGGTTGCCTTTACTCCAAGCTGATGCGGCCGATTAGTGGAAAGAGACAGAGAATTAAGGTTTAACGTAGCGTTCAGTAATATGCCAGCTATATAGCGACGACCTAACAAATTCTAAGCACCTAAGCCAATTACTTAGTAATCTAACACATTAAAACATACAAACATTAAAACTTATGCAACAAGTCGATTTCTCTCAAATAACCAAAGATGCACTCCTCCCTCACCTGACTAAAAAGTTCTTCCAAAGTAGTCGCTCGATAAAAAGAATCTCTTACATTTTTTAAATCTATGCAGTCGATAAGAATATGTGTCACTGTGAGATTTTCGTGGCATGGAATACGTGTTCGTGTATTGTCAATTCTACATCGCCTGATTCTGTCTCGATCGAAACGTTTCTGGCTGTTCTGATGAGTGTAGCCTACAGTTTTTTTTAACTCATGAAGTTTGTTGTTATTCACAGCATCCCATAAAGATTGAAACAGCCGTCTCACAGACATAGGGTCTGAAATCGCTAATTGGGATTCCAACAGGATCAATCTAGTGTTGCCTTACCCATTCTATCAGCCTCAGTGTTACATGTACCTTGGATGCCAAAGTGACTAGGCAACGAACAAAACGCAATATCAATCTGTTTATGAAATCTACAGTCATATAACTGTAGAATATTCAAGATAATTGGATGAGTTGAAGTTCCACTTTTAATCGCTTGAAGGTATGACACCGGCGTGTAGAAGTGAAAGCAGGAGTGGCACTATTAACATTCAGATAGTAACTTCCAAGCACTTCACCGAGTCATGATAATTATATCCCAGCCACTAGATTTTTGGACAGGATTCCCGCCCGAGCATCACACCGCCGGAAGTGACATAATATATAGTAAAATCGATGTTTGCCGAACATTTCGATCACTGCACAGTTATAATGCATAATACCCCTGTTGACCTATTGTTAAAAGGATTGGACTGGATTTTATTTTCCCCGTTTATATGGGCAGAGCATATGAAAAGTAGTTCGCTCATGTGCAATACTGAAGTTGTTCGGTCGGAAACTAAAAAATGCGTGCGGTTTTAAAATGCATGCGGTTTTCAACATTATCAACCGCCTCACGGGGTTGTCATAATACCCAGGCAACGTTCAGATATTTTGACAGCACACCGCCAGAATTAACACCATACAGAGTAAAATCGATGTAAAAATTCCAATTACCTCTCAAGTATACATAATACCTCTTTTAGCCCACATGTAGCGATTTAGGAGACTATTTTTCCCGTTTATATGGGCAGAGCACACGGAAAGTAGTTTGCTCATGAGCAAAACTGAAGTTGTTTTGTCGAATTCAAACTGTGTGGGCGTGAGTTTCTCCTATACGTCATAATCACGTCGTAAATGTCATTTTCCCTTAATGGTGGCCCGGTAATAGTGCGGTGAGCCTGTGAAACGAAGCATGCGCTGTGGTGAGGTTCCAGTGGAGTGAGCCTGCGAAACGGAACATGCGCTGAGTTTCTAAAAGGAATTCCATGTTTACTGTGATGGTTTCCGTGTTGTTGAAGTTGAACAATGATTTATGATCTAGATTTTTAATTATTCCACAGCATTTGCAATCTCTTTCTCTCCGTTAATGTTCGGAGCTGCCCAAATCCATTGGATATTTTATATGTACCCCCCCCCCCCCAAGGCCTCTATAGGCTTCTAAAATTTGGAGAGAAACAAATCGGCTAGTGAAAATTGACTTCATAGGTCGCCGCCAAAACAATACACCTGTTTATCGAAAATGAAGCTTTTAAAATGAGGTGTCAGACAAGTCGTCTCGAGAAATCCATTTGAGTCATTTAATATGGCGGTTAACGGTTATTAATTGACTCGAATGGCATATCATTCACTCCGCGGGAGCTTTTATTCGGTTTTCCCGCTAAATATCTTACCTCGTTTTCAGATCGACATTCTAAAATTCATATTCTTTCAAGCGTACAGTTAAGAAATTTGAACAAAACACGAGTTGAGTTGTTCACATTTAGTCCAATTATTGAACGAGCCACGATTTTTTGTTTAAAATCTATATTGTAAGAATGAGAAAGTTCAAATATTTTAAAAGTAATCTGTGAAAGTAATTAGCGAGAAAATTTGAAGACTAAATTTTACAAACTGCTCATTCAATTCAAATAATTCGGATGAATTAATCAGACTTTCAAAATGATCACAAGATGTTAAGTCGCTGAATACCTTTCAGAAAATATACTTCATTCGGGTGATTTGATTTTTATTTGATTTTTATTTGTTATTATTTTGTTTTTACAGACCGATGTTACGCTGAGGCTGACGGTCAACCTAGATAAGCATTGCGGACAAAATTATTACTAATTTCTCACAAAGTATATTTCGTATATACGATAACTCAGTATCAATACAACATGCTGAAGACAAAGCAAATACGGTCAGCTTTTACTCTATGTTTTTCCCACGGTAATTATTTGTGAGTTTCGCTTACTTAGAATATTTCGATTTATTTCCGGAAAATTTGTGACAATATTTGTGCAGGACACAATCCAAATACGACGCCCACGTGACCTGTCTGAAGTGCTCTTCCTAGAACACTGAACACATAAGTGGATTACGATGCAGTTTGTTACATTCCACGTGAAGGGTGAAGAGTGGTATTTAATGAAACCAGTATGCAGTTTAAGACCAAGAAATAGGAAACCAGTTTTCGAGAGGCGAACTGAAGCTGTTTTCCCGAGAATTAATAGGATAAATGTATTCTAACCTGTACACCTAACTTTGTTTAATATTCATCGCGGTAACTTAACATCCGTTATACCGATATATTGGATGATACGTTTGTCTCCCATAGCCTTTACATCAACGGTGTTGTTTCTGCCTCCTCCGCAAAGTTGCTTACTTTATATTATGATGGCCCAAACTCACTGATGAAATAACGTTCCCGTATGTCAGTGTGATCTCTTATGAGTTGTCCGTGTGAGAATGAGTGTACAGTGGAAATCCGTACAAGTAAATCAAGTCACTGGCGGACGAGACTACGGTACGGTTGACACAATTATGACAGATCTGAAGGATGAACAGTGTGCAGCTCAGAACACTTCCTTGTTAGCATGACTGAAAACGAAGAAAAGCTATAGCTAAAGAACAAAATATTCAGGTAATATTTTAGCGGTACGTTAGCCGTCATGCGTTGTCCACTAAAGAATTTCCGCGTTCATAATCCAAATACCTAATTCATCCAGCAGAATTAGCACCAGATCATTCTCTCTTGCATTATCATTAACACTGTTACAGGAAGACGACCACCCATCCCCGGTGAAGAGAAATATAATTTCAGTGAACACCTTCACACGGACAACGTTGAATAATGAAACATGTAAATAAAACATGTTATCACAATTGTATAGTTGTTACTTTGGCTGTTTCTGGGACATTCTGCAGGGTCAGTGTATAGAATACCAAATTTGAAAGGACTAAGAAGGCAAAGCGTTTAATTAAGCCATTGAACAGCTGTCATAACTACTGCCACGATGGACCATACTCAGTTATTTTAATATGGAGCTACGGATAGTGGCATCGCGTATGTCCTTATTTTAAAACTTTCACTGACGATTGTGCTTTCCTGTAAATGGTGTTGGTATGTCAGTGGCTGCTGAACGTTCATGTGGTCACTTTTACCTCAAAGATGTTACAGATCGATATATGTTTTATATGTGGTAACAGCGAGCCATTAGATTGATTCGACCTCTTCTTGAGGAATATGTTTGAAGCCTTTTGAGATCGTTTCCGTCATAAGATAATATAACGGTCTGTTCCAATCCTGTATTTGTAGCTTTCATCAAAAGCTGATGCTCCACAGCCAGGTATCATTCCATCTGAATATATTTTAGGATAATCTAACATAATGCAGTAAATTGGATCCAGCATTCAGTATGGGTCACAATCGAATACTTAGTTTATAACACAGCATGTATGTAACTATTCATTTGAGGACAGTTTCTCTCACGGTGATTGAACGAGAATATCAATCAAAACAATGGCAGGCGATAACAGTTCTCAATATGATATAATTGATATATTTGTCTCTTCCATCAGTGAGATATGATACTGATGTCACGTAATATACTGTCGTGAACATTTAACATAGCTTTGTGCACTGTTTATTACACAAAAAGTACGTTTTTCGCATATTCGTGTATATACTATCACGTTTTCTAGATGCCTCGCTCTCTGAGTCATAGCCGAATAACCAATAAACAATCTCCGATATGAGTGATTCTGTGTCAGACGTCCGGAATATTTTCTATCTGCAGTTACACGTAGTTACCAATGTATCAATGTACTTCCTTCTCATTAACAATTTATATATCCACCAGCCGTTCCTCTCCTGAACAGTCTGAACAGAAGATTCGTTGTTGACCCGAAGGTTCACTAAAGACTATCAACCGCTCAGCAGCAAATACCGAACATCAAGGTAATAGTTCACATTATCAAGAAATCTTACATCTGACACGAGTTTAATAATTTCATTCCATCCAAACTGATGTTACTATCTTGATATATTTATGGGACATGCGGGACAAAATTACTTTGGGTAAAGTACGAAGCTCTGTAGCAGCTTCTGATGACACGACTGACTGAATTGGGACAATTATGCCATACAGAGTGATGGGTTGTCAGGTCGACAGTAATTGTGACAATACTCTCTTAAATAATTGGATTGGAATTAGAGACCAGAAGAGGATATTACATTGTACAATGACGAAATATAAAAAAGGCAGATACGAACCATCTCGTGTATACAAGAGAATTTGGTCCATTGAGAGAAAATCCAGATCGCATCAAGCTATTTATACAAGTGGTTCTATTGATGGTGAGAGAGTAGCGTGTTCAACGATCTTTAGTTCCAAAATTAAAACCTGTCGACTTCCAGGTAAAAGTTCGATTTTCACTGCCGACGACAAAGCTCTTGTGTAAGCTTTAGAGGGCATGAGGTCTACTTTTGGGGGAAAAATGCCCTATTCTCAGATTCACTGTCACTACTTCAAGCGATTGAGAGTGAAACTCACCCCACCATTTTCAACATTCTACAATTATATGATCGAAGACTTCATCCACAGATTGATGGTGTGCTTCGACGGTTGCCTAGCCACGTTGACATCAAAGCAAATACTGAAGCTGGCGAAATGGCTATGGCAGCCCTAGATAATGAGGTTGATCCAGTTGGAATCCAGTATAGCGATTTCAGAACCTCTAACTGTGCTTAAGTGAGAAAGCTGTTTCAATCGTTATGGGATTATGTGGATGATAACACATTTCATGAATTCTAGGTTATTTTAACGATATCGGTGTGTTGCATAAGTTCTGTTGTATGTGCATGTATTTTTGGTGTGTTGTGTTGATTACTTCTGTATTGCTGGGTTGTTGACTTGTTTTTGTTGGAATACAAAGAAATGTGGTTAATCGTCGCTATGTAGTTGAAATAGTGCAGAACGCAACGTTAAACCATAATTCTCTCACTCTCCTTAAAAATCAATCCTTTTTTGAAAAAACTGCAGTTGATCAGGACCTATTAGTTTGAATTTTCAGTCTAAGTAGGGTGCATTCTGTTCCTTTTCAATCTAATAGATTGGCATTTTAATCTGAGAAGATTGGTATGAGGGTCAAGGTTCAAATAATATATCAATATTTCGATTCGATCGAAATTATTTTCAGTCTATTAGATTGAATAAAAACAGAATGAATCGAATGTAGACTGAAAAATCAATCTAATATATCATAATAAACTCGGATTTTCAAGCTAATAGATTGATTTTCAAACGGAAGAGACTGATAACTAATTCCAATCTAATTCTTCAAGAGAGAAATGGGCTTGTCCGTCACTCTAAACAATAACGGGCATGTTGCGCTTAATTTTTCGTTGATTCCAGTCTATCACTTGGATGAGAGATCGGGCGTTGTACTGGCTGGGATAATAGCACCTGTGAGAAATCTCGTGCCGTAATGTGATTGTAAACTACCGAAAACGACGTTAAACCCTACTACTACTATTGTCACAAGAGAACTAACTCCGCATGAAAACGAAGATGTCATGCGTTGTGTTTGCATCAGATGACTACTGGTCTCCTGACTAAGTTGCATTGTCTTTCTTGTTTCACCGGTGACGGACATTTAAACTGTTAACCGTTATTAATGTCACATGTATTACAATAGGATAATGCAATAACTACCAAGAACAATTGGCGCTTCACTCTGCCTCAGTGAGCCCATCCGCTAATCACAAAATTCTGACATTTGCTGGCGACCTGGTAACTACTATTATACCTAATATAACAATTGTTCTTCCTGGTTGTTCGTAACTCGGTCACATGATATATGTAATTCCCGATATGAAATGCTTAACATAAGAAAAATTACATGTTCTTCAATAGCCAACTGGCACACGATTGCACACGGCCTCGGGGATATAGCGAACGGTATCAAAGCAATACTGCACGATCTCGAGCTCAGCTCTCTCCGGTTCGAGGTACCGTTGCTTGGAGAGTTTGCGCTGCAAAGGAAGACAGCTGCATTAATTTGGGCTGCTTGGTTTGCTACCAGTATCATAAAAGAAACATTCGCTACATTAAAACATATATTGCTGTAGGCTGCGACATCCGCATTTGTAAGCTCTCGACTGGAAATACTCAACTTGTGCTCCATACTCACTGAAAATCGCCTGCCTTTAGTTGATAGATGTCCGCCGCAACGAATGAATTGTCCAGCATATAGCAATAGAGGGTTGACCCCAGGAATGATAGTCCGCCCCTATGAATAATTGCCCGGTGTATAGAAACGATGATCGAATCCCCGAGAATGATAGTCCACCCCCAGGAACGACTCTCTGGTATTTGGGAATTATGATCCTATCACCGAGAATGATAGTCCTCCCGTAGGAATGATCATGAATGTCTGGTATTTAGGAATTTGGTCGATCCCCGCGAATGATAATCCACCCATATGGATATTTGCCCGGTATATAGAAATGACGGTCCTATCACCAAGAATGATAGTCCACCCCTGGGCGTCGAGTGAGTCATCCTACGTCTATCACGAGAATAATACATGTATTTGAGATATTCAAGCGTATCTATGAAATATTCTGTTTATTATTTATTTTGTGTTATGTATAATTTTATCTTGCATTGCTCGGGTAATCCTGCTTCCAGGAATCTCTTTCTTTTCTAAGAACTGGAGAAATACTTTACGCCGCAGATGTCACCATGATTACAGTCAATCAGACGCGTTCACTTTGTCTCAAATATGATCTATGGTTCAAGTGCGTAAATCCAGTCGCCACATTGTATCAAAATATCGAGGATGTGTGACGAAGTGTTCGCAACGTAAATCTCATGAAACATGTGAAAGTAGTAGTTTACGGTAACACACAAAACATCCCCGCAAGTATTAATTCTTCCAACCTCTAATTACGTATCACACAGTTTACGTCAGCCAATCCCAAAATTAACTTCTATGTGTTTTTTTTTACCAAGAAGCTGTTTCTTGTAGACAAAATACCCAAATTTTATATTGTTAACGCGCAAAGACAAAGGTGACATAAAACATGGTCGACTGGCATTTGAAATTGAGCGTTCTCATAAAAACAGAAAGAGGTCATATTTTATACATCAGTCGATGTTATTGCTTATTTTTTTCCGTAGGAAACACAAATTTTGTGCAGAGTTGAAGAAATAAATGTTTGGCTTTACTGACATAACACGCGAGGAAGTTTTTCGTATGTCTCCGTAACTATTCCTTCGTGTTTGGAAGCAGAGCAGCAAATACTAGTGACACAATTGACCTAATTACACCATGATTATATCATGAATAGCTGCTATTGCAATTTTTCATTGTCGTATTTCCGACATTAACGGTTCACAGTGTACATCTCAACCGTTAATGTCACAACAAAGAGTTGTGATGACAGGAGACCAATAATTATTTCATGTAAAAACGTATACATATGATATCTCGATTTCCGTGTGGAGTTAGTAATCCATCTTTGATACATGAACCAATCTGAAAACGGTAAAGTCATTAGTTTCACTTTCTGACGTCAAGGGGCCATGAATTTAAACGCGGATTAAATAGCCTACATGCATGTCTATTGTTGACACAACCGTTCGAACTTGTGACTCCAGTTTGTGAGAGACTATTATTCCTGTATGCCGGTCAATCTTTTCGAGGCGCACACTCAATCCTATGAGCATGATTATTCATGTATGGCGGATCATTCCTGGGGAGGGACAAGGGTCGGTGTGTGGGGCGCTATCATTCCGGAAATTGGGGGTCGACATTACTATTTACTGGACAATCACCTAGTTGCGAACAAATTGTTGCGAACGATATTTGTAACTTATAATCATTAAAGGATTTTAATCAATATTTTTTTTCTCTGGAATATGTGTCAGAAGAGTTAGTACTTAATTAAGAAATTTAAAAAAAAAATTCCTTGTCCCCTGTGGGCATATTTAAACCTTTTTGGCAGCTCTATTTAGCTCCCAGTCAGATATGCATATTTGTGGAATGAAAGCGAGGCCGCCAATCTGTGACGTCACAGGCGCGAGAGCTCGCTAATGACAGGTAGCAATTTAGTATGAATTACATACTGGGAGAGATTTCTTTTAGTGGCATTTAGAAGTTGGAAAGTAGATAAATAAACAAATTACTTATGGATAACAACTTCTAGTTTATTCGGGACGATGTTTTGATACAGGTACCGTTATCAAGACAATTACATAAGCAGCATATATTCATCCCCAGCGCGTATGACCTACTGATCCAGGAACTCCACCGTGCCTTGAAGCCCACCTTGTTAATTAATCCAGCCATCTCCACAAGCCTAATCCTGCCCTATTAAATATTTCTCACCTAGTATAATACTATTGTTATCATACTGTTGACATTTAATCAGGGAACTGTATATATACTGCTTCTTCACAATTCGACTCGAGGATACTACCGCCTAATAAATAGCAGTGTAAATTGACTCCAAAATGCCGTATTGTACAAACGAGCAGAAAAAAGGTTGTGGGTAGATTTTTTTCTCGTTGATGTTGAGATTGTATCTTTATTATGCTAGGCTGTACAAAATAACAACCATTTATACCAAAAATGATAGAGATTTATTTAGACAGTCTATTTGCATGGATGAACAGTTTTTGTTTCTTGAGAAATGTTTTGTGCCCCTACCAGAGGATATTTTTTTTAACAAAATTCTTAATTAAGTACAAACTCTTCTGACACATATTCCAGAGAAAAAAAATTTGATTAAACTCCTTTAACAACGGCCTAACTTCCTTATGGTCGATGGCTATCTACTAGATGTCGGATCTGAGGTTAGCTCCACTTGGTAGTCACTAAAATCGCTATACTTGCTTTAGAACAGCCACCCCTGGTGGCAACGTGCAGAGAAGATGGCGTCATCATGTAGGTCATACTTTCATTAGTGGATATATCAAAGATTTAGTCAAACGTTGAGTGATATATTTTTTTCTTCAAATAATTACTGCCCCAGATGTGACAATGAGCGTCAACATGTTGCTACCACTTTTCTCGGGCTGCTTGGGATCGAAAGTATATGCAGCCATACTGTGCATC